>CM037790.1:52991502-53041502 GCA_021229015.1 Solen grandis
CGTTGTAACATAATTATGATGCATACAACATACGATGCATCCTTTTTAAAGGTAAAAACTTTAAGCCTTTTCACAAATGTCGTTCAAAGTTAACCATCGTTATATTCTTATATACGATGCAAATGTTCCTAAATGCTGAACTGTGCAGTTATAGCAAGCATTAAGGTCGAAAAATATCTTAACCAAAAAAAAAAAAAATAGATAAATAAAGAAAGAAAGAAAGAAAAGACATTCAAATTTACCAATGGTACAAGCTCTCCCTTTTCCATTATTTCATTAAGGTGTTTGCCTCGTTCTGATCCTGAGGCTACTTCCGCTCTCAGCAGATCCCCGGATGAAAGATGGCAGAATCCATATTTTTCAACAATACGCTGGCACTGTGTGCCTTTTCCGGATCCTGGGCCGCCTGAATGAAATATATATTTTTGATGAAATTTGCCTCTTTTCAATATCTCATTCAGTTTACTTTAGTTTACCAGATTTTATCTTGTTAGAATTATTGTCTGAATTTTGGATCCTTATAAATCTAAGGCAAAGACACCACATAAACGTAGAGGACGGCAACGAATTGGGGGGGGGGGGGGGGGGGGGGGGCAGGTCTCGAAAATGTGTCTGTACAATTTAAGCAAAATCTATATCTCTACTAAATCTTAAGGTCATATCAGACACCACACTTAACAACGGACAGACGGACGGACAGACGACGGAAAAGTGATCCCTATGTGTCACCTCTGCTTACATCAGGTGACACAAAAAAGTCTAACATACTAAAGAACAAAGAGCAAGGCGTGATGTCCGGTGCTCATTACTCATTTTGACGCATTGGCAAACATAGATGACCCTGACCAGACAGCTCCTGTATAAGCTGTCTGGTCAGGGTTATCTATGTTGCTCATACAATACTATAGCTCAGTTTCTACACAGTTCGTGTGGCAAAAAAGAAAAGAATTCCAAACACCATTTTAAGTTAATAAATATTCATTAAGTCATTAATTTGTGCATGATTATTTATGAGGTAAAGGGTTAACTTATTCATTTTCACGTCAGTTTGGAAATAAGATACTGCAACTTATAGGCGGTCCCTTTGTTGAGCCAGTACTTTGCGACGGGGAAGGCAACGAAAAAATGTACAATCCACATCGCTCTTGATTACCACTTTAATATTGGCACCAGCTTTATTTCTTTGTCCAAGAACAAAGATTTGAGTTTTAAAGAAGTATTAGTATACACGTAAAAAGTATCATAGTGTTTGCGTATGGTTATTCAAATTCAATGGTGTCAACGTTATATATGCGTATAAGAGATCAGACAAACTTACGTCCGGGCGCTTTCTACCGTTTAGACTGACATTAGTTTCAGTTTTAAGGAATACTGTGAAACAAAATCATTCATTTTCATGGGCCACTAATTTAAGTCGATTTCGTGGATGTCTACGACCACCTGAAATTAATCTAGACCTCATGTTTTCTAGAACTTGAATCAATGAATTAATGTACCTACGAAATGCCTGCATTTGGTACATAATCCACGAAATTTAATGTCAACGAAATAATTTAATAATTTTACACTAATGCTTACCGATAACGAATATAACTTTAGCATCAGCCAGTGATGAGTCTGAAATAAATTCATATTCAGTCAAGAAAAAAATAAGAAATAACATGGTATAGTGAAAATGATCATATTTGAAATTATTTTACTGGGTCGAATTCCACCAACAATTCTTAGCGCTAAGTAAAACTTAAATATTTAGGGACACATTTCATTAGTCTTGCTTCTTTTATAAAAAAAAATACCTAAAAATTCATTTCTTAACCATTATTGTTAGATTCATTTGAGCTTAGACATGTCATTGATTATTTCATAAAATAGTCATGATAGAATGTGTATTTACCTAGTTTTAAAATTCAAGTATGACTTAGCACTAAGTATTGTTGGTGGAATTCAAGCCTGATAAGATTAAATGCATGTATACTTTTTATTCTTATTATCTTTATCTATCAGATGGTTTTTATTACAAATAAACATGATATTCTCAATTCATTTAAGCGCCTACTAAGGTAAGTACTAATGACGTAAAAGGCGGTCTTTAAAGCACTTTAAAACAGCTAAAATGTCATTCTACAGACAATAATTGACCTATCGTTAAAAAACTGGTAAATTAATTATTGGGAAAATTATAAATGGTCTTTATCTACAGGTGTTTTAATCAGTGTTTGACCTATACTCTGCACAACGGACAAACCTGGGCCTGGATCGGCGGTCAGTTCGTCAAATACTTTCTCCACTTCTACGAAGACCTCTTCGGGTCCGGACTCTGCTGATATCTGTCCAAGAAATTAAATCGACATTTAACCTGTGTTAGCCGTCACCTGTTATATACAACAAACTCAGTTTGAGCAACAAACAACATGACCCGGTGTTCTCGAGCTCAGTTTCCATGCTTTAACACAATAATGGCCATTTGAGTGTATGTTATTTGGTCTTGAGTCTGAGTGAGATTTTACTTAAGTGTTCATGGAGAACTTGTGACCTGGTTTATCCTCATATCAGCTTAGTACTTCTTAGCAGCCACTTTAAGTTGAATACCTAATTTCTACATAGAAGCAAGGATAGTCTCCCCTTGTATTACATGTACAGTTGATGCACATTCAGTTGCTAATTTAATTTTTCTTTTACCAAGTACACTTTGGCGTCATCAATGAGTCTCGAAAATCTGTATTACGGAGAATTCCGAAAATAGGCGAAGTAACACGATCGTAATTAAATAGTAGAATCTAATAATAGTAACATGGCGGAACTACAATACCTATCCTAAGTAGATTGATAATAAAGTATGCACTTCCGCTGAGACAGACTAACGAAACTATCAAAACTAAACTTAGCTAAAAAGTAGGTCAGGTGTATCAAGTGTATATAAATATCCACACCTTCTTCAATTTTCCTTCCTTTTCGTAGTATTCAACAACAGGGGTGGTGACGTCATGGAACGTCTGCAAGCGTTTCTTGATTGTCTCTTCGTTGTCGTCAACGCGACCGCTGGTCTCCGCGCGTCCAAGAAGTCGTTTTGTCATGGTTTCGTCTGAGACGTCAAAGTAAAGTGCGAACTGACATTTGGTAACCTATGCAAGAGGAGAAAACAAACATTCAAAGATAACCAAAGGTTAAATCTGTATAACTAAACATGTCTGTACCAATACCTTGTTTTTTATGATAGCAATAAATAATATAGCATTACAATTCATATCATAGTTAATATCTTTGCAAAAATGCTAAAAAAAAACTAATTTACTAGATTAAATATATTAAAATACAAGGGGCGGTAACTCTTTATTGAAATTAATCCTTTCTCACTCTTCAAAGTCTCGGAAAATCCGATTGTGATTGTGTGTGAGCTGGGGCAAAGCTTACCTCATTCTCGAACTTGGTTCCCTGTTCCAATTCCCGGGGATATCCGTCTATGAGGAAACCCTTGCTTTCGGCAGCTTTTTCCAGCATGGTCTCCTTTAAGAGTTGAAGCACTGTTTCCTGAAATACGTAAAACAAGGTAGAAATTGTAAACCTAATTATAACATACAAGTGCTGCTTCTAATAAAAGTCATTCATATCAAATATATAATGCTAATGGGTAGTTAATTTAGATTTTAAATACAATCTACATCCATATAACAATTAACGTTTTAATCAATTAAGATATTTTATTTGTAAACAAATTAGAGGAAAGACATATTCAACAGAGATATGAAACAGTCCGAAAGAACTTTTTTCTCGTGACGAAAAAAACAAAAAAACAGGTGAACGAGATTTTTACGCGATCTCGCAGAGACGCTTAACATCTTGCAGACGCTTAATAGACAGACGCTTTACAGAACATCTAGCAGACGCTTAACAGACAGACCGCTTTACGGAATCACTCATAAGAGATCTGCGGGAGACATATATATTTGGTTTAATCGGCAATAAATTGAAGAGAAAATTCAGTACAAATGTAATTGTATGAGCAATTTTACACATCTCGCGGTCACATGATCGTACACGTAACTTAGCGAGAGATACTCTTGACTTGCTCTTTACTTATATGACAGTTGCGGATCTCTGTTGAGTTATGAGGTCTTTAATAAGAAGTGGTACACAATTTGAAATTACATCTTCTCTTCGAAAACGTAAAAGACACATTATATCATATTAATGCATTGATGTTACCTATGAGTATTTATTTTCTTCATTTACCTTATTTCTCAATCGGCAGAAATTTTTTTGAGGAAATCACTAATGAAAAAGTGGCAAGGTTTAATTGTTTCGAATTTCAAAACATTGTAAATAATTAAAAATATGAAATAGTTTTATACCAGCGGAACAAGCTCTCCTTTCTCCATAATGGCGGTTAGCTCCTTCCCGCGCGCTGAGCCGGAAGCGACCTCTGATCTCAGGAGATCTCCAGTTGAGAGGTGAGTAAAGCCATACTTCTCGACGATTTTCTCGCACTGTGTACCTTTACCACTTCCGGGTCCGCCTAAAATGGTCACATGAATATATAAATATCTTGTGCATCAATATTAAATTCTAATTAGAAGAAATCATAGGTGTTACAATGATCGGCATGGCATTTAAATTAAAAGGTAACGATGATAAAACATTGCAATTTGCTTAAAAAAATATTTTTGTGTAAACAGTTTCATTCCATGGAAAGCAAACCATGTATTTGAACGTTCCCTTATTTGTTTAAATATCATCTTAACCTTTATTATCAATAACATCTGGAAGAGGATACATGACACTAAACATTTGTATTTCATGATGGAATGGCGATTTTCTTGCAGGGATTATCTCCCTTCACAACATCACACGGTTTGTCGGTCATACCCAAATGAATTAAAACTAAACTGATATGAAACACTCGAATTTACTCGTGATGGCACTGCACTTATTACTTCACGTTACTGCTGCCGTGTGTGTGTGGGGTGGGAGGGGTAATTATTACAGTAAAACGAATACCATGCCTCTTCCGTGGTATGTTTCTAGTCTTGCACGAAAACAATTATTATAAACATATGTATACAGATATGATAGCTCAGTTTTCAGAGCCTCCCTCCGGTCAATGAATGATCGCAGTTTAATTAGAAACTAGAGCCGCTCGGTTACAATAGAAGAAGAGGCGCTCGGTTAAGATGTTCAAGCACTTTGCACCATTTTTAATGGCGCCGAAAAATATATTAATAAGATTTTAAGTTATTTTTCGACTTACAGAAAATACTTAATCACTCATCCAGACGCATGTTTCAATACACGTACGTACGTAGTAATTTAACTTTATGTCACTTTTATGAGATTCTGAAACAGAGGGGGGTAGAAGGGGGAACTTGCGTCAAGTTATTCATACAGTAATCTAAACTGTGTTTTTTTTATATTTGATAAAAAATATCACCAGTTTCTGATATATTCCTACATGTCACATGACGAATACATTTTAGCATGATATTTTTAGTGATCAATATATTGCTTTTATTCTGGTATTGTGTGTTTGTGTTTATGTTTAAATGTTAACTTTTTTAATATTTTGTCGATATAAAGCTTAAGTAAATATATAGAAATATATAGAATTAATATTTAGAAACTCCTTCGGAATTAAGAATGGTTTATTAATAAACAAACGATTTCATAATTTTAGAATTCAAACTTGGTATCTTGGGCGATATTCAATATAAAAAGGACTCGGTATCCCCCAAATTGCGACAAGAGAATTGGCAATAAAAATGAGATGTTAATAACCTAACTTCAATTATTTGTGATAAAAACAATTAAATTAAAGACAGAAAGACTATACAGGAAACAAGCTTACGCAGGAAAACTTATAACCCATGGAAGCATGCAATAAACATAGTATCCCTGGCAATAACGAGCATGCGTATAGCATGACATGCGCACGCATTCCGGGCAGCTGTGTTGTGTTTTCCCACAGCTCCAGCGTGCATCATTATCGCACGTTCCTATCAGACAATAGAAATAACAGTTGATGCGCATTTTTTGCATGTACGCATTTTTGTTGATACACAAAATGTGCTGTTTCCTGTGCACAAGCCGGACGGAAAGTGCTTATAGTTGAGCAGAAATCACAATTTCCCTTGTGATGCGCCTACAATGGAAATGGAGTTAATTTAAATAACCTTTTACCCTGTTACAGCTTATAGTTAATCTGAAATCGCAATTTTCCTTGTTAATGTTTATATTTCATTTAAAATCATATCTGTTTTTGTTTCGCCTAACAAATAAGGAAACCTCATTTTTGTTTACAAAGTTTGCCATGAGTAGGACTAAACGTTATAACATATCCTTTACGTGGTTGGGAAAAAGAATTTACAACTTCTAATACATTCTAACGACGCTTCCTGTGTTGGGCCAGTACTTTGCATCTTTCAGGAGGTTTAGAAAGATGTGTAGGATAATTATATATATTCATAACATGTAAAATCATTACATACTTTATTAATATGTATAAGCCAATCCGTATTTTAATGATACCCGCTGGCAAAACGAATTTACCCCCGCGTGCGTTTAAAAATAGACTTTTTGGATAACCCAAATCTGCGTTGAAAAACGATTATTAAAATGCAAAGAAATCGGCGATTTCCGGCGCTTGCAGAATTATACCAAAACAAAAACTGTTGCCCTTTGGCCAATAGCTTGTGACGAGAAATGCTGTTTTGTGTCCAAACCCGATGAGGATTTGGGTAGATAAGATTATGGCAAGACCCTGCCATTGCAAAGCAGAAGCGTTGAGCATTTTTGCACCTTTTGTGTGTGTGTTGGGGGGGGGGGGGCTACTTAATACAGGTGGTCGCTAACACAGGCTGACTGGTGAATACTGGTGGTCGTTAAAACAGGTTGGTTAAGACAGTTGACCGCTTACACAGGTTCGTTGGTTGATTTTAACAGGTAATACAGGTTGATTGCTTAATAAAGGTGTTCGCTAATAAAAGTAATCATTAAAACAAGTTGGATTCTTAAGACAGATGACCACTAATGCAAGCTGACTTCTTAATTAATGTGGTCGCTAATATAATATAAGTTGGCTGCTAATACAGGTGGTCGCTAATAGAGACTGACACCTTAATAAATGTTGGCCGTTTTATACAGGTTGCCGCTGAAACAGGTTTAACTCGACTTGTTTAAATTAACACATGAAAAAACCTTTCCTTTTGTGATTGACGGGAATCGTTATCTTAACAAACCTGTTATTTGTAGTCAGTGTAATAAAACAACCAATTATCCCCAGAGGCACAAGTTCCTATTCTAGGCAAACATAGTTTTTTATTGTTGGTTCATGTCTGTTGTATGCATACCAGTGTTTAGTACTTGTAATATAAAATACCATATGTAATTGAATATGAATGAAAAAAATCGAAGAATAAAAATGATGAATATTAGTTAATTAATTTCAAGGCATTTTTTTAATGATTGGAACAATTTTGAAGCATATAATTTGCCTAAAATCCAAGCCGATACTTAAGCACTCTAAATTAAACTTTCTTGAGTGATTGGGTTTTATGACCTATCAACAGTATTTAAGTCATTTAGTGACATTTTGTCTACATGAGACAGGATAATTTACCTTTTCAGGTTTTAGCAGTGGACATTTAATTTGATGGCTAGAAAAACCGCTCACAAATAGTATCGCAAATTCACGTGTTTTTGTGTAAACCAGGTCAACCAACCATTGACGACCTATCATTCTAGTGTAGCTATTAGATAGCATCGAGGCCCATTTGTATACACTTGAACCTGTATAAGCGACCACCTGTATTAAACGGTCAACCTGCATTAAGCTGTCAGTTTTGATATGCCAGACTCTTGCATTTTCTTACATGTTTAACCTTCTTTTAGCGGTCATCTCTGTTTAGCTGCCAATTTATTTAGTTCCCTTGACTGACCGCTAAACACAGGTTTGACTGTACAACTGTCAACACTGGAAAGGTACATAGTGCTGCCTCATCGCGATATCATGCCGTAGACATGCTAAGCGTAAAGCAAGAAAGATGTACCAGATTACCAGTGGGTTTTTTAAGACTTTGGTATGTCGCAGTCGGGGATTGAATCCATGGTCACCAGTTTACACCAGCGGACGCTCTAAACATTCGGTCATTGGAAATGGTGTAAAAATGAATGCAGAGTAATATGAGTCCGTATGAAAAAAAAGCGGTCCAGAAGTAACATGCTCGACTGCGGGTCCCAGAGGTTGTGGATCGAACCCCAATCTGGGACAAAGATTATACATGACCTTCCCGGGCGCTAAGTACTGGGACTAAGTACCAGGAACCGTCGAGAGGGATTCGTATAAGTTGTAAGAACTTGTTTCCCAATAGATGTAAAATAAATAAGTTTTAACTAAACTATAACTAATCTAAAAAGGAATTAATCGACGATAAAAGATTATTGTAGACAGGGAGGTTCAGATATGCTGGCATTGCAAATGTCGTCGCCGGGGAACGCAAAGTATTTAGATATCCAGAAACCGAGAATGGTAGCTGACGTTAAGCATGCGAGAGTAATCATACATGAATGGATGGCCCGTGTCAAGATGATAAGAATGAGTGTTGCATCATTACATATGTGCATGGCGACAGCGTGCTCTTACGGTGTTGCTGTCAAACGTACATGGTCTCCAAGTGATTGTTAAAGTACATGCATTGCTTGCGAATGAACGTTCATGTTTCTAAATACGAATAAAATACAATAGTTTTCGCTTTCCCTTTCAAACTCAAAAGTACTAGAAAATGTCAATGATACTAATTTGTGTTTTTGTTTTTCTAAAAAAAAAATTATGATAATGCATATACACGCACTATAAAGGTAATAGGCAGGAGCTGGTTGAACGTACGGGATTGGCATCCATATTTTTAAACGTTTTGACTTAACATTAAGTTTATCAATGTTTCTTATAGTCAAAAAATTGGATACATGTTAGAATACGTATTTGAGAACAGGGCCATGTTTGGGTGCTTTTTTTTTTTTTTTTTTTTTGCAAACTCCAACGTGCACGATGGTACACAATTGCAATCTTTGCAGTTGTCAGGGTTAAGTCTAATTCAAGTGCTAAAACAATACTTAAAGTGTCTGCAATCTTATGTCAGACCGGGGTTTGGTCAAAAAATTGTCAAAAAAAATTTCCATAAATCTGTTTCCTTTCGTGGTCACAGTATTTGCATAGCCGATAAAATTACATTTTCGAACCTGCAAAACAAATTATATTAAGCGGAAAGCCAACAATTGAAACAAAAAATTTTTGACAGAGGTTAACTTCTTTTAACAGTTGGAGGCTGGGGCTTGAGGTATTGTTTATACCTGTATTATAACCCAGTACACGTATTAGTTAGAGCAGGTGATACAATAAGTGTAGAAACCAGGTTTATATCTCATCTGCCTTATTCTTTATCTCCCCTGGAGAGTGTAACACATGCATATAACCAAGTTATTGTAAGCACGTTTTATAGTCCTTCCAATTGCTCAAAATTCTGGTAACGCAGAATTTGAAACATTTTAGCCTATAGGATTAATAACACCGTTAACAGTTGGTCAGATTTTTCAATGTGAAGGTATCTGATTTTAAAACACAGACTGGAGTAGTGATTAAATATTCTTTCTTTTTTGTTTTTGTTCGCATCTTGTTATTCTTAAATCTTACATTCTTGAAGATTCTCTTAAGAAGCCAGATCGCTCTGGCTCACGAACACTCGAGTCATTTTGTAAAGGTTTGTTGAAGCAGCAAAACAGGCGAAAAAAGTGTAAAATACTTCACACAAGTATATTCATAGAGAAAGAATTCAAACACGTGCATAACTGCGCATCACATGTTTTCTAAATCAGCTTAATGCAGTGTCTGCATACTAAACATACATTTTCTGGCGTGTCTGGCACCGCATGTTTATAAAAACGTCTTTCTTTGTTTAAAACGTTTAGATGCACATTTTGTCATGGAAAGCGATTTATCTTCCTCAACGAACCCTCGTTTGTTCGAAACACAAGGAGTATCCGCCGTGTTTTTTTTTGGTGTTTTTTTTTACTTTCTTTTTCTTTTTAAATATTAATCAGTCGTCTTTATTTATTTATTTATTAATTTATTTAAAAGCGGTTGGACTAACGTTTAGGACCAAGGGGGAACGATAATATTGTCATACCATCCTCTACAATTATGTTTCCGCTATAGAATTTGTTAAAAGTCTTTCGAATATGTAGATACACAGTGGCAAATTGACCGGACGGCAATTTGGATCGTGTCCCCCATGAGGTATATGATATACCTAACTATTGCATTTTTATATGTTTAACTTTCATTTAGCGGTCATCTCAGTTAAGCGGCCACTTTCTCTAGTTCCATTGACTTACCGCTTAAGACAGGTTCGACTGCGTATTATAATACCAGGGGAGCTACTCTAAAAAGCAATTCTGACACGGGTTCACAAAGCGAAACTACGCATTCATGTAAACATAAAAGGCCATTCCACCGGAGGTTCGGCAATACTCGGTATAATTCGCTGATTTAGACTAACCAATCAGTGAATGGGGAAAATTCTTTAATATATGTTTATATCCAATCAAACAACATTCCACACATCAGCATGATAGATTAGGTGTTCGGGGAGTGCTCGTTGATTTACGTAAGTTTACGGCTCATTTCGGAGAGAAATGGTCTATAACGAATGCTAAACGTTGTAAATTATGAGAATAATATAAAATACCAATTAAACAATCGTTGCATATACATTTATGACGATTGTATTTCTAACTACAGCAATATACACCGATTTTGGTATAATTATCCTCAACTTGTCAAATTCGCCATTTTCCGCTCGTGCAGTCACTTTATTATTTCATTGCCTATCGTTTTAATATCAACCGATGGAATTGCTTCTTAAACCGGTGTGGTTAAGGTCAAAAATATGTGCGAACCCGTGTGAAAATGCTATTATCTTTTTGTTTTTAGTTAAATTCCTATTGAGTGGATATTGGTCACTCAAAATGTATTTCGTTTTCGAATATATCAGTAAGTAATTTGATAAGTATCTTAAAATTAGTTAAATGAATAAAATTAACTTATTACTGTGAAAAAAAGAAAAATGCTTACTATTCGGTTGAGCCCCATTTATTATAATATACACGTTCTAGTACAGTATATGGGACACGAAAAAAAAATCGAAATAACCCCCTTTAGATTAGCATAGGATTTATGGCATGAACGATAACCCCTTACCTCTCGGCCTGAAGAAATACCCCCTATTTACCCCAAATTACCGGTGCCATGCTATACACCCTCATAAATCAAGAGTATAAGTTATGCATAATGAGCGCATGTTTTTTTGTTTTTTTTACTAATCCAGATGTTTTGGAAGAAAGTGAGGTTTATAAACGGTGACGCGTTTTTTCTACACATGTGATAGAGTAAGAGTTAACAGCACTTACCGATAACGAATACGACCTTGGCATTCTTCAGAGCTGAAATAAACAAGAAGAAGGCTCATTAGATTGACATTAATGTGCAAGCATGTGCATGGCGTGTAATGTTGTATACTGCAGTCAGTGTAATGATATTCACTGAGGATTACATATTGCATATCTGAATATCTTATTCTTTCTCTTGACGGTGTGTATGACAAATTCCTTTTACATCTTTTTCCTTCATGTTCCGAAAATATTCAAGACAAATGTAAAAAAGTACTTTATCAGTTCTTATGATAATTACTATTAGGCTTAATTAAAACTGCCAATGTCATGGTGCGAATACCCACGCATGCCGCTTTGTCACAGGGATTTTAAAGTGACGCAAATGAGAGTTACAGTTCTTGTGCACTGTACTTCCTTCAATGAGATCTATCCAAATATAAAGTTTCATCTTGAAACCTTAAATACTTTTTTTGAGTTACAACCCGGACAAAAATTAGGTATAAAAATTTCAACGGGCAATAACTCCAAAATAATGAGACAGAGAGTTATGGTTCTTGAACTCTGCATTCCCTTTCAATAAGATATATCCCCATATTAAATTTCATCTTGATATCTAATTTTTGAGTTATGGTCCGGACAAAAACACGACAGACGGCCGGAGTCTAGGGGAGTTGGGGTTTTTTTTTTTTTATAATAACATGATATTATTCGGCATAATGCGCGCGCCATACACTGATTTTCTTTGCATCTCATAGTTGTACGCTCCTGGAGAGAAATTAGTATAAGCAACAACATTGCTTGTTTTCCCATCCATTTCAACCTATACGTGTTGTACTGTATGAACTGATTTTAATATGTTAAACTAGTATCAAATAACTATCAAACAAATACTGGCAACTAGTCTAAATCTCACAAATGCACGTAACAAATAGTCCAATTCTCGCAAAGTTACGTTTTTCAAATATCTCCTATTCTATCGAAGATATATGAAAGTATATTATATCTTATTATAGACCATAACATTGCGATCAAAATGATATCTTGTGTATTAAAATAAATCCAGAAATAAAACTGTTTTATATAAAATTGAAGTACCTGCATGATGATAACTATGTAAAATGTGTTGTTGTTGTTGTTGTTGTTGTTGTTGTTGTTGTTGTTGTTGTTGTTGTTGTTGTTGTTGTTGTTGTTGTTGTTGTTGTTGTTCCAGCTACACTGGTTAAATTTGAAGATTTGCTTTTTAAATAAATCAAACTGAAAGTAATTCCTTGCATTAAAGAAATTATTATTTTATAATATGAGTACATTTTCCTCTGTGATTTAAAGTTTTAAAGTTAGCAATATTCAACGATTTGCTGTGTTCCTAAACAATATTAAAGGTTTCCCATCCCTGTTAAATACGTCTTTGTTAATATGTGTGCAGAACTTATGACATAAACCAGTGTTTTTTCTTTGCTGAGCATGCTGTGTAGGATTGTCTGAGGAAACAGAGGTGACCCCGATCAGACAGTTCCTGGAAGGAGCTGTTTGAAATAGTTCTGCTCTGGTTATCAATGCGTCAAAGCACTTCTGTATCAGGTAAAAAGCTAACTAAAAAGGATAAAATATTGCAATGAGGTAGTCCATCCATTATAATCATGGTCCTTCAAATGCTTAAAAAGACTTAAGTGCAGATACAAGCACTCATTGACTTAGAGGCTCTTTTGATCTAAGTATAAAAAGGCTTAAAATTCCCACGATCACTTGATAGACCATGTTTATCATTTAATGATGGATGGATTGCCTTAACAACCTTTTTCAAAAACATGTCATTTAACATTTGACAAATAACACGTGATAAACACACCAGGCGTAGAACTTAAACCAGATGCTCACAACAGAAATTTAATGAACGAGAATATTTACTGAATCATTATCCCGAAAGATCGTTTCCCGAAACATTTTGTTTATTTTCGTTTTTGTGGTAAACAATTGATTGAAAGTAGTACGCTTTAACTGAATGATCAAAAGCAGACGACAAGGCAGGCGCCGTACTGTACTCCGTACCGTCCCATTAATCTAAATTACTAAGTAATTTCTAGGAGCATGATGGAATAATATACAATTTTCAAAATAACTTTGGTATTTTGTTGCATGTGGATGTGTCCTGAACAACTGTCTTAACATTCAAAAACTAGTATTTACAGTTGTTTGTTATATTTCAATAATTCCAAGCAAATGATGAAGATATTTCCTGAAAGCAGCCATAGACGTTTATGTACACATAAAGATATTGAATCATAAAGAATACGTAAAGACAAAAGTTAAAATGCAATTCATTGATAATCAGATATCAAGATGCCCTTGGTTGGGGACGAAACGATCTTAGTTTGAACCAATTTGTTTTAAAGGTGATTCCTTCAAGGGCAGAATGGGGACTCCACTTTTTTCCATAAATTTGTTTCTAATGCGATTCTCTATAATCATTCAAACGTTTAAGAAAAGACTATGCGCTAGTTTTAATTTTCATTCTTGGTCTATACTGTGAAAACTGTAACTGTATGAAACACCTTTAAATCGATTTGGAAACAAGATCTTACAACTTATACCAATCTCTATCAACTCGAAGGTTCCTGGGTTAGACCAGTACTACGCGCCTGGGAAGGTCATGAACAATCCTTGACACAAACGAGGATTAACGAACCCACAACCTACAGATCCATAGTCGTTTATGTTATCACTTGACCCGTCACCTTTCATTTACACTCAAAAACTGAATTCCAAAACAGAAAAATGAAATAAAATGCTTATTCATACTTATACGAACGTTTAATATACCTTTCTAGTACCGACATAAGTTTCCAATCAAAACTCATTTTTGTAGACATCTACATATTTTTCTATCAAACAACCGGTAGCCTCTTATCTGAAAACTGGCAAAACATTGAATTGAAAGTAACGCAACAACCAGTTATGCTTAATATATATATATTTATTAGAAACATTGTTTTGGATGTATTGGTTTCGCTACGAAAATAAAGCAGGGAGTGAATAATCATCATTACTTTATTAGCGGTTGCTATTAGAAATACAGGCATTCCGTAGGTACAAATCAATTAAATATACACTACTCTGAAGAGATCAGAAAAATATTGCGGAAGAAATATTTTTGCCTTAGGGCTATGTTCCATATTAGATATACCTTAATTTATGAAATGATAAACAACAGATGCAAGCTTTTGTTCTATTCTATCAAATTTTCTTTAACAGTTCAATTAACATTATATGACTTGACTTGACATTAAGGTAGCCCATCCATCATTACATTCTAATCTTGGTCCTTCAATTGACTAGTTCCGGGTAGCAAATTCGTTTAGTGTTATCAAATGTCTCAAACTGTGGAGACAGCGCATGCACGAATAGAGAATATGATCAGTCACGAAAAAAGAAAATCTAAATAAAGTTTTATGATTCTAAATATATGTTCAATACCGTTCATAACACTATTGATTCCCCCTCCCATCCCTTTATTTTTCTCTCATGGAATATGGCAATTAGTGACAATGCGTCTGTAGATGGGTATTGATAGACGTAATGCATGAAATAGCTAAAGATTAAATTATTCTTAGCGAATGAACATCTGTGAACGAGCTTCTTTAATGGGTCAATATGTGTTAGTTTTTACTTTTTCATTCGTATAACAAAGTGAAGATACAGTTGCCAATTTTAAAATCTACTGAATTAATCTTCAAAAAGGCATTTGTCCTTTTTACCAATCGTTTATAAGTCTAATCTCACCATAACAGGAAGATGTGAGTTATTAATAAGAGTGTTTTAAACTAATTTATTTTACGTTGATTTGGAAATAGGATAGACTCTCTTAAGGCATTCCTACAAACATTAGAAGCTCTTCAGACCATGTCACCAGACGATCGGCATTACTCGGTATAATTCGCATATTTATTGACCAATCAGTGATTGAGGAAACTCTCAACTGTATGTTTATTTCCCATTGAACATTGTGTGAAATTATACACCAGCATTTTGCTTAGGTGTTCGAGAAGTGTTCGTTGATTTACTTAGATTTACGTCTCATTTCGGAGTAAAATGGTTTATAATGCTAGAAGTCGTCCTATATATGTGAAACATTTGATTTTGTCAATAGATCGATCCATTCGAACATGGTAAAATAGAAAATAGAAAGGAGAACCTTCAGAGCTTCTGATTAGCCACAAAATCAGGGTCATTTCTAAATACTGTTTTCATACTCTTTAACTGTTTTATTTTGTTGTTAACATTGATTTATTGGTGTCTTAGTTAAGGTTTTTTGTCTTATTATTATTATTATTATTTTAAATTTCAGTTTTAACTACCGGGCGCTATAAAAGCCATTTACTACTTTAGATAATAAGCAACGTGTCATGCTATTGAATTTTTGTTGTGTTTCTGACTGATAGCCCCATGACATCAACCAGTTGAATGCAAAAATAGGAAAGAATTTCGATTACAATCCAATGTGTTAAAGTTAATATTATGCGGCTTCCAATTAAATGTTATCATATGATTTATCCATATTTCCTGAGCTTTATAACTGGATAATAAAACAGAACATGATAATCTGCAAAAGTATCGTTTGGAGCTGACTTAAGTAGCAGCTCTCGAACAAACATAACTAACAGAGTTATCTCCCATTACCGTTCTTCAAAAAGCACTACATGCCACTTCCTCTGAAAAAAAAATGAGAAAAAAGTGATTTCCTTAACATTTAACGTCAGGGTTCTGGCAGAGTTTCAAAAAATGATGTACGCGTAACAGTAATTAGTACAGAGAACGAAGACATGACACCAGCAGGTGTAGATACAGTTTGTATCCTGTCTAATCAAGCAATGAAGTGACTGTGGTAATTATTTGTGAATAAACGGTTAGTAAATAGGCCCATTTCTTTGACAAAAATGTAACAATGTCGAGTCCATTGTATTTAACCCGATCCATGATGAGTGTTAAATCAGGGGTGAGTAATTTTGTGTAATTTCGAGACTTGGAGTGTCATTAACTAATTTTGCATGAATCTGAGAATTTGTATTTTTGTGACCTTGAAGTTGTCCTTTCATACTTTAATTCAGAGACCTTCTGTGGCTTCTCTGCTTCCTAAGTTTAAGAAAGAAAGAAAGAAAGAAAGAAAACAGAAAAAAAAACAACAAAAAAAAACGTATCAAGTCTTAGCCAAGTAAAAATGATACCCTATCTTTTAAGATAATCCATACAAAATTAAATTTAGATCATGGTCCTTCAAATGTGGAAATGACTTCAATGAAGATGTAAGCCTCCGATAACTTGGAGTTAATGACTCTTACAAAAGTTTATAAAGAACTGCATTTTCTATAAATTCTCACGATCACAATTTAATGATGGATGTATTACCTTAATAAATATAAAAATACGGAGATTTTAATAAAAATACGGAGATTTTAATCGAAAAACTGGACTTGATTCAATAACCTTTCAACATCAGATCTTTCTATATCAATTAAAATGAGGGTTTTGGTGGATTTCGGTGAATTTCTTTATTCACTTTTAGTTGAAAGAAATAACTTTTACTTAATTCTTTGTTTGTTGGGTTTAACGACAAATATAGTGCTGTAACACTGCAGTATCACGCCGTAGACAAGTGGCATGATACCACAACTAGTCACATTATCCTGACACTGGGCCAACTAGTTTTGGAACAACCTTTATATGCTGAACGCCAAGCAAGGGAGGTATACCAGTACAAATTAAAACGAATTTGGTATGTCGCAGCCATGGATCGAACCCACGACCTCCCTCCCAATGCGGACGGTCACGAGGACGCTTAAATTGACACCATAGGTGTGTTTGCTAGGTGTCCTAAATTAGCCGAAATTCCACCTGTTTGGTTGCAGGTTATTGAAATTTTACGCCGTGTTCATTTAAAGGTTCATGGGTAATCTAGTACTATAGGTAAGGAAATCCTAGCCCGTAGCCCCAAATGGGGTTTTGAGCCCACGACCTTAGGGTCCGCAGTCGTGTACGCTAGTACTGGACCACGGTGTCCTTGGATGATAATAAATGATGGGTTTTGCTATCAGAAGTGATCTTCAACAAGGAGAATTGGATCTATGCAGACACAGCGCATTTACATCGGCTGTCTGTAATCTAGATCATCTGATGGTGGATAGGTTTTAAAGAAGGAAAGATATAGAGTCCTGTAGCGCTATGAGAAGTCTAGAAATACCAGCAACTCTTGTAAAAGCAATTTTCTGGCAAAAGAGTTACCTTTATGATTACATATGCTCACGTATGTTTTTGAGAATGATTACGTGAAGACTTAATGACGAAAACAATCTAAATAAATAAATACATTCCTCAATAACAACATTTTTTGGCAATTTTCACTGAGTCCTTGGTAACTTTTTTTTCTAAGGTGAAAATAAATCAGATAGAATGCCATTGTATGATGAGAAGATCTATATTGTTCATTTTACATGATTTCAGTGCAGATGCAAGCATCCATTGACTTTGGAGTTATAGGCTCTTTCCCTCTAAGTCTATAAAGATTTGCATTTACTATAAAATTCCAACGACCACTTGATGGATCATGATCACTATTTCATAATGGATGTCGATGTAGACGGAGATTACCGAATTAATACGGAAGTATACGATGTAATGCCGGCTGATATAACTTAAAGAAATTAGCTATTTAAAAAAGAATTTAGAACATATAGCTTTTAAACCCATAGAACAGTAACAAGGACATTATTATGCCAAAATGATAAAATGACTTTAGAATGAGTTTCTTGCCTGCGCAATAAGATCGATAGTTATATTATAGGTTCCACGTCTAAGAAATATTTATATGAATGTTTTCAATCAACACAGATCTGTGGATTTAAAAACGTCAATTATTTGATTTATAATTTAAATACTAAATTTTCGCTCACATGGCTTGCTTGTTAAAGGTTAATTCAAATTAAAAATAAAAGCAAAGCGTTAAAAGAATAAGATAATCTGAAATGGATAAATTCAAGCCACAAGTTCAAAGTTTGAAATTGCGAGCCAATAATTGCCGATAAGCGTAGAATTATTATAGATATTGAATAAGATTTTCTCAGAAATCATCTACCCATCCTGTTATCACAAAGATATAAACTTAATTTTTAAGATATATTTACATTTTTAAATCAGTTGAATTGTTTTGTACTAATAAGCCCGTTAATATGATTAGCTTGCGGTAAATTTCAATAACATTTACTGTTGATCCTGTATAGCGATCAACCTGCATTTAACGGTCAATCTTTATTTTACCAAACTAACATTTTATAATCTGTTTAACCTTCAATTAGCGACCACCTTTGTTAAGCGGCCACTTTCTCTTGATGGCCGATTAATACAGGTTTGACTGTATAATCAATTTGATAAAACTGGCAACTTTAAGGGTACTCGGAAACACATACAATTCTGCGTTCGGTTTTTCATATTTTACTTGCCTTCATTGTACTCAAAAAGTGATTTTTAATGAAATTGCTAAAACTGCTAATGACTGGAATACTTTCGGTGGGACGTTAAACCCAACAAACAAACAAACTAAAACGGGCTAACACCCTGAACTAGGATTTTTGAGTATCAGTGCAAATAAGTTTGCTTAGTGTAATTGAAATGTTAAACGTCTTCTTATTTCATATTCTTCTGATTATCCCCCCCCCCCCCCCCCCCCCCCCCGCTTTAAGATCATTTACGACTTAAAGAAGATGCTAAAATGCTCACAATGGCTGAACTTTGTATGAGATCAGCTTAGCGTTGTAATGCTGCGCCCAAATGAAAAAATATATGAGAGTCTGACGCATACAGACGCTTTGTAATGTGCGCAAGACCATCCAGATGTAACTGACTAGACATCGCTACACAGTGAAGAGCAACAGTTCATGAGTCATTTCATTACAAACAGGCAGTCTTTGCAAAGTTGTATTACTCTGATTTCTAAAAGTGATAGATATAATAACAATTTAACAAAAAGTTATTCTTAATCACTCCCAACGAATCATTTCACGGGCAGGGCCAGTAGTTGGCATTTTACGTGGAGTAATATAATCTCCTTGACAAGACTCGAACCCTAAACCTGGATAACAGGAACGAAATGCCATGGGGACGAATAAATTAAAGTTTTAAATCGTTTCCGTATTGAAAGAAATTAATAGGACGTCTATTAAAACAGTTCAGAGAATGGCAAAGGAAACACGTGACCACGTGACGTGCCACGCCCATGTTTGCGGTTTCTTCCCCTTTGATATGTGAAAGAAACATAGATACATTTTTTTTTTGATATTAACAAATATTAATATTAAAGAAAAAGTTATTTTAAGTACCTCAAAGAATTTAAAGATAAAAAAGATTTTTTTAACATTAATCATGTATCAAACCGCATTTCTTTGTATATTAAATTAATACGAAAAAGACAAAAAGGGACTTTGAATGGAAATAAACATTATCTGTTCCCTTGTTATAAATCCATTACGAATAATTTTAACTAAAATATCAATATGCATTTAGTAAGGCTATACGAAAACAAGAAATTAAGCTTTATACATTTTTTTCCCAAAATTCATCAGCCGAAAAGTAGTAGTCTGGGAAATACCATGCAGTATGAATTTTAAAGTACAAAATTAGTTCCATTTCTTTGCGCTAAGAATCAGTGTCATTTACGAAAATTAGCTGAGCACGTTGGCACGCGCTCAACTCTGCATGCAATGTGTCTACACAGCAGACGTCCCTGAAATAAACACATACGCACCTTCAGCATCCGGCGAGTTATCCGTATACTTTCCTGACTTTTTCTTCATACACAAATTTCCCATTTTTAATTAAAGTTATTTTAGTTTTCTAATTACGCTAAATCAACGCAGACCAAAAACGCTTCCCCTCGTGAAATATAAATCCACACGCACGCTGTTCCCAGCAAAGCTTTAAATAAATAAAGAGTTCGTAACTTCCTCCAAGCTTTCAGGAATTTCCTCAATCCTGAAGCTGCTGAGAGTTCTGCAATGTAGAGAACAACCGCGGTACACACAGAACGGCGTCAGGTAAAGCTCTCAGGTAATATATACGCTTGCGCGCCTAACCGCCATTGACTGCAGACGATATGCCCAGTTCTCGGAATGCTTGGAAACTACAGAAGATATATCACTAGATAATACTTGCAGTCATGATTTTTGGACTGGAATGTCTTTATTATAGATAATCAATGGTGCTCCCATGTCAAAAATCTGCAAGTTTCGTAACTTATTGTAGTGTTGCGTAGAGTATATCGTTTGACAATAGAGCGTGTTCGGTAGATTTCCGACTCAGGGATTTAATTCAAGCCTAGAATACTAAATTTGTACTATTAAAAACATTTCTGAACAATATGAACTAATAAATCTGTCCGGAAAAAAACATCATGAGAAAAAAAAAAGCATCACATTAATTCACTAAAATGAATAAGAACTGTCCAGTAAGGTCAAAGTCCAGTTAGAGATTCTAGTCTAGAGTATCACTACATATTAACAAGGGATTCTTTCTCTCATGGAGCAAAAATTTCAAAATTCTTGTCTCTGGCTCTTCCCTGTTAATGCAATAAAGTATGTATTCCCACTAGCTCCGCGATATACAAACCATTTATTTAATTATTTAACCCATTTCTGAAGTAAGAGATATATGTACTCCATCCGTTTGGATGAAAAAAAAACTTTCACTGGGTAAAAAATAGCTTTGATCACTAAGCAGTCTAGACATCACAAGATTTTTTTTTCTGAAAAAAAGTTCTATATTGTGACGTGTTATTTTGAAAATTAGAAAAAATACAGTCGACATTGTATTAAGAGACCGCTCAAGGGACTGCCAAAGAGTGGTCGCTTAATGAAATGGTCTCTTAATAGATTTTGTTTGGAAATCCAGGCAAACAAGTCATAAATATACAAACTGTAAGCTAAATTGTATCATAACGTTAGATTATATTACAACATAAATACGATGTAAATTACACAATGTTTTGTTATTTGAGACCAATAAACATCATCAGGTTTATTTTTGTTATATATTACGATTTTTTAGCTGTTATGTTGGAATAATACCTTGGATCATTGGCTGAGGTTTGCATTTGGTATTCGGTGGAAAAACATTTGACATCGAATTCATGTATTGATTCGGACAATTTCAAGAAAAATATTATTTAGCAATGAGCTTTCTTTATGTCTCTGTCTAACATCTAAAATTTATTTCAACCGTGCGCCCTCGTCGAATATCATAAAGCGCAAAGTATATACTTATAGTTACGAATTATTGATGGTACGCATTGCATCCGGAAGTATTAATTTACCTTATTCCCAAATTTTCTTTTACCAAAATCCGAAGCATTCGGCATTTGGAGGGATGGTTTCACCTATGTTATGCATAGTAACTTTTGAAACGGGAACCAGGAACTATATTTAGAATTTAGTTGCACATGGTGCAGTCATGCGTGGTCAAAACAAATTGGTTTCAGGTGAGCACTTATGATCGGCATTATTGTTTGTTTGTTCGGATGTGTTAAAGATGAATATGTACACATGCTCCAGCGTACACGATAATTAGCAACGGAATCAAACACGGTCGCTCAATAAAGTTGATTTTGTGCATAATCTTACGTGCTGGGACTTGGTTTCTGTGGTCGCTGGTCGCATAATAAAAAAGTCGCTTAATGGGATAAATTGATATAGTAAAAACGTTCGGGCGGGATTTATAACGGTCGTTTAATAAAAAAGTCGTTTTATACAGGTGGTCGCATGTACGATGTTGACTGTACACACACAATCTGGAATTAAAAAATACGCGATTTTGATTGGGTGAAAATGTAGGGCAAGCAATAGTGGTAATTAAGGTAGACAATTACACGCTCATCTTCTTAGAGAGAGAGCCAGAACACAAGTAATATTACTAATTATTTAGGTTAACGTGCGTGTGATCAGACGAGTAGTACCTCTGAACTTGACCTTCTGTCTCGGATCATTCTCTCAGCAGACGAAATAATTACATTGTTGGAATAGTTTGGAGATCAAAGTCATTAAACGCAATAACGCTCCTATATGTTGCATTAACAGTGCCGCCTGAAGTTTAATAGTGCCAAAAATAGTATTGGATTTTAGGGGCATCAGATGATCATGCCCAGTAAGAAAGTTGTCGCGCCCGGCTAAATTTTGTATAAAAAAAATAAAGAAAGAAATTGATATTGTCATGTAGAAAAAAAAAACAAAAAAACAAGAGGGTCAAAGAGGCCCTGAATCGCTCACCTGGGTATAGGGCTACCCAAGGAACATCTGTACTAAAACATTTTGAAATCTGGCCAGTAGCTTTGAGGGAGATAATTTTTAAAGTTTTCATTTTTTTCTTTCTATTGCCATGGCAACCAGAGTTCTACATGGATCAAGTTTAATTTAGCAACTTTTGTGAAGGTTCACACAAGGATCGTCCCTGCCAAGTTTAATCAAATTCTGTCCAGCGGTTTCAGAGATGTCGTTTAAAGATTTCACTACATACATATAAAGCAAATTAGCCCTGCCCCTGGCGGCCATGTTTCTTTTTACGTTTCGGAAAAAATTTATCAAACCAAGGAACATCTTTACTAAAACATTTTGAAATCTGACTAGTAGTTTTGAAGGAGATGATTTTTAAAGTTTTCTTTTTCTATTTTTTTCTTTCCGTTGCCGTTCTACATGGATCAGGTTTATTTTAGCAATTTTTGTGAAGGTTCACCCAAGGATCATTTCTGCCAAGTTAAATCAAATTCTGTCCAGCGGTTTCAGAGGATATGTCGTTTAAAGCAAATTGTTGACGACGAATGACGACGGACGCAGGGTGATCCTAATAGCTTACTATAAGCACGTTATGCTCAGGTGAGCTAATAAACAAATCAAAATACGGTAATTATGTAATAAGAAAATTCAAAGTTAAATGGCCTATATTCAAGAAAGAGTTTTTTTTTACCTTAAGATTTTCGCGAGGGGCTGCTTTTCTGCTCAAACTAACTAATAAGTTCCAATGCGTAGTTTAATTTATGAAAGTAGTTCTAATGCGTATTGTTAAACACACCGATCGCGAATAAATACGTTTTAATAATGTAACAGCGGCCACCCGTACTAGCAGAAAACCTGTGTTTAGCGATCAGCTTTAAATTCAAAACTGATATTTTATTAAAAAGTATCTTCTATTTACCAGCCACTTGTACTAAACAACCAACTGTGTTTAGCGGTCAGTGATAAGATTCACAAAAACATTTTTTTATTACGTAACTTCGATTTGATCATCGTTTAGCAGTCACCTGTGTAAAGCGAACCGTTTCTCTTGTTACTGACAATGACCGCTTAAGTTAGGTTTGACTGCACAGTAAACTCTCAAGAAGTATTGTATTTCAAGATCCTCCTTCGGGACAGTTTTACTGACTTGGTTTTAATATCATGTTCAACTGAATAGGATAAAGAAATTGTCTTAAAACTAAACACATGACGGTAAGAATTAGTTAAATATGGATCTATCACTTATCGGGGTAGAGGAATATACCGAGATTCGAACGAACAACCAGTCAATTTACAGATACGTGATATCCCTATAAGCTTTGCAGCTGAATCTGCTTCGTCACCTTGGGGAAAATGTCTCGCGAGATTTCCTTGAATTTTATTCATTAATAGAAATCGAAAAAAGTAATTTGAAAATCATTTTAAATATTGAATACAATAATATAAATATATATTTCAGCTGAAAACAAACTGAATTCTTTCAAACTATTTCACAATCTAAAGAAGCTATGACAATGCACTGAGACCCAATGAGTAATGGTGGAAATTCACGCCGGAATATGCAAAACTTTCCAATATATGACTCTATCTGAGATCTGGACACAAAGCTAACAGACTTGGAATGTTTAAATGACTCAAGTCTCCCTGAATGCGCAGTGCCAAAATCCCGCTACAAATCAATAACCCTTAGTCACGACGCAGGAGCCGCGGAAACCTGTAGCCAAGGTCAGGTTCAACTCTGACGTCATACACATGTACTCCACGTACATACACATCATATTATGATGTTCGGACCAGAGATGCGCATAATTTTGCCACTAAACTGCAAGTCAGCATTTTCCCTCATGTAGCTTTTATTGATACGAAATACAGACTAATGTCTAATCTTGAATGAAATGTCCCAGACAGTGCATCATAAGTGCGTTGTACGCAACATATTCAGTCTCCGGCTTTGGACATTTTGCTTATTTAAGCAAATATCTCGGCACTAGAAATATCACTGAAGGTGATTGATACCCTCACACAATGCTTTGACACAGAAAATGGAGCATTGCGATCGGACACGGTATTTTTTGCAAATTCTAATTAAAAAGGGGCCAAAATAGTGTCAAAAAATCAAGAATTTGCCCAACCTTTCAATGAGATAAAATGTGTAGCAAATTCTAAGTCGATAAAGGGCCATAACCGTGTCTATAATACATGTATACGGATTTTCCCAAAAGTCGAACTTGATTTCATTTTTATTGAGATTAACATATATATCAAACTTTATCTACATCTGTCGACCCGTTCGTGAATTTTTGATCGGAAAAAGCAAACATACGTTCAAACTCACTCCCAAAATATTTGTGGGGTTTGATAAAAAGCGTAACTGTTTTACAAATTGATGTTGAATTTGCTAAAAACTCACATTTTCAAATATTTTTAATTAATAAACCCAAATTTGTAAATGCTTTTCCAAACTATGCCAGAAATTTGAAGAAAACAAATATTGAGAAATATTAAACATGGCTTGTTCTCTGTATGGCTAGAGTAAATAATAGCCTTACAATTTTTTTTTTTTTTTTTTTTTGTAAAAATGTGTCGCAAAGTAAATGTACTCCCTCAAACGTGATAAATTGTTTTGGAGATCCTGTGTGTGTGTGTGTGTGTGTGTGTGTGTGTGTGTGTGTTGTTAACAATGTGTGCACTAAAGAAAACTTGCTTTCGTTGACTCTACCACCATATCAGAATAGTTTATCAATCTTGACAGACGGGCACCCATGATACCAAAATTGTTTCAAATCTAGCCAGTTTTGAGAATGCATATACATGTAACATATAAACTTTCCCAATATATAAAAAAAAAACTTGCCATTACCAGGTTGGCTATGCATTCTTTATGGTCAAAATGTTTGAAATGTAGTTACCAGTCTAAAAAATTTTTTTTTGGAAAGATACATTTTTTAAAGATGAAAATGCTCACCCCGATCTCAGGGGAGGTAATTAAAACTACGACGGAGTTTAACGAGTGAATCGAAGCATATGGGCACGGTATCTGAGACCCAAGACACTTGTAAGCCGGGCGATACAGGCCACGTTAAATAGTAATGTCAGGAGATGCATATATGCGTTCCATGGTAGCGAAATTCACAGCCAGACTGTTTATTTAGATAGCGGCCATCTCTAAGATCTACAGGCTGACATTTATTAAACTTTCGACTTCTGTCTAGCGACCATTTTGACTTAAAGGAAATGTTTTCCTGTTCCACTGATTGCCCGTTAACAGCAGGTTTAATTGTAACATAAATATATAGCAGATGCTGATGTAAACTCTGTCCCGAGCTGGAATCGAACTTGGTATGCAAGTCGGAAAATCCATGGCAAGAAAGTACAAATGGCATTTTAAACCTCTACCGTATTGTCACTCAACGCTATTTTCCTCCTTGCGGACGTGCACCGTCCCCGGTGGTCGAGTGGTTAGAGCGTCCGCCTCGGGAGCGGTAGGTCGTGGGTTCGATCCCCGGCTGCGATATACCAAAGTCGTAAAAAATGGTACTATTATTGCTCCCTTGCTTGGCACTCAGCATATAAGGGTAGTTGCAGGACTGGTTTGCCCGGTGTCAGGATAACGTGACTGGGTGTGGTATCATGCCACATGTCTACTGCAGTGTGGCAGCACTATATCTGTCTCAAGTAGACATCGTCTCCAAATGACTGAAATACTGTCGGTGGGACGTTAAACCCAACAAACAAACAATCCTTGTGGACGTATTGAAATTTACAAATAAAAACATTTTGTGTCAAAGAAAATACCTTCCGCCTGACGTGGCTTTTGAAATATTGATTATCCCTACTTTCGGTTTCAGAGGGTAAACCCACCTATGCATGCATATACACTTTCGATTTTGGAAGAAAAAAAAAAGATGTTTATTGATATCAATGGTTGAAACAGTCATTTTTAATGCGGATATAGATATCTGACCACGGTTCTTTACATTCTTTTTTTGTTGTTTTTCTGCTCTTAAAAGGCAGTTTTATGCTTGATTGTCATTTTTATCATTTCAGTTATAAAAACGACTTAAATGCAATGGCTTTGGTCAAAATCATAATTATATCGGATTTAGTTTTCTCTCCTTAGGAAATGGTGTCCTGTTGTATCATATTGTTTGCTCAACAAATTGCTAAATTTTGTATTAGAAAATAATTCTGTTTTATACTCGATTAAAAATATTGATCCATTGTTTTCACTTGCCATTTTTGTTACAACATTACACAAGGCATGTGATTATCAATTAACATGATAAAACCAAGACAAAACTGCCATATCCACCTTAAAAGACTATAATTCCACCCACTGTTGTTAGCAGGATTATTGTTGTTTGAATGAAATAGCTAACATCTCTTAAATGGGCATCGGCATGAAAATTTTCCCAAAAATCTGCGATTTATCTGGCGATTAATTATAAATTAAAGTGACATTATCTTTACAAACATTACCAGCCTATTTTGAACCTGTCTATTGCAATGCATGATTAAACAAGCAATTCTGCTGAGTTGATATCTTCTGACAAATGAAGCAAATTATATGGGGGGAAAAAGTTGTTAAAAACTTATTGCAAAAACATGGCTCAAGAAAGATAGAATACTGTTTTGAATGAACATTTGTGGCAATGCATCATTCCACGGTCCATATAAACATCCATGTTAACTCTGTACAACAGGTCTAACTGTGCGTGATTGTGAACATTCCGTTTTGTGACTTTGACCGATATATGCAAAATTAATCAAGGGCCATAATTCTGCACATATTGGACGAAACAGCCAAGGTAACATAAAGGTCTAACTTCGCATTCTGATAAGCATTAATGTCGGGTTTTGTGACTCTGTCTCATACAGTGGTGCGGTATGTGCGAAATAGCTATTTTAAGTTATCCTAGGACCACAACTATGCACGTATTGGGAGAACAACAATTTAACCCAAAGGTATCCAACATTGTATGCTAGTGAACAAAGTGACCATGGCTCATATAGGTTTTGAGATATTGCTCCGGTCGGAAAAAAGAGTAACTGACGGACGGAAGTCCCCATTCGAAACCCTCAGTTCGGCAAGGGATGATAATTTTAACATATGATGATTTTAGTTTCTAAATAGTTACGACTTGTTCAGTGGTTACAAAGACATCTATTGATAAGCTTCCTCACTGTTGGTAGACCACGTGGCTCCATATCGGAAAGTGATAGTTCGAAACCCCATGAGACTTATTTGTTCCAAAAATCAGCGCTAAGGAAAGTAAAATAAATAAGTTAATAAATAAAAGTGAACAATTCTATAAAATTACCATCAAGTGTCATTCTATCGAACGGCCGAGACAAACGTTTTTACTCCGCAAACCCCTGTTTAATCCGGTATATTTTCAGGGAAATGGCCGAGAGGATCCGAAAACTATCTCATTATCTATTGTGTAATCAAATATAATATGCCATTATGAAGTGTTCTGGATAACTGGCCAGCAACGATCATTCGAGCCATATTTACCAGTATTTTCTAACACGATAGAGACGTGGATCTATTTATACATTAAGTACACTGGGCAGAATGCCAAATACAAAAAAGTAAAATAAATACCTGTCCATGTATGATAATTTGTTCTGATAAAGATTACAGCTTAAAATTTCCTGTTGTTAACGATAGAGGGAAGTCCCAAATAAACGTTAAAAACAGTACGTTTTGTTGTACATACATGTATTGTCAACTGAATAGGTTTATAAACGGTATTATGTTACTTAATTATTGTTATTATTATTATCGATGTAAAAGCTGAGTAAAGTAAGATTAAGATGATAACGTTTTCGCAGTTCCTCAAGAAATTACTTGTTAATTAATTCGTAAATGTAATGTTTTTTCTCGTCTGCAATCAATGACGGACCATACCTCGCCCAGTGGGAGGGGGTCTGAAAAATACTACCTGGATATTTCACCCAACGCAACGCTAGACAGGTTTCAAGTCAACAGCACTCGCAGAATCCTCCCTGAAGCCGAAGCAACTGCCGCCTGCCAGTTTCCACGTAAATAAAACTGTTACCATGTAAACAACAAAAACACATTAGCACATAGAGTGAATTTCACGCAAACGCGAGAGGAAAATCCTGCTAGCAAGTTCGGGTAGAGTAAATTATCCAAATAACGAGGTCGTCCTGGCCCCTGACAACGTGTATATATTTCATCAACTCTGCAGCATATATGAAATGATCATTTATTCAATGCTAACATTTGGTACGCATGGACTAACTGTCCCGCATGACTCAGCCTAGCGTCTACACACACTGTACAAATGTATCATTGATTTTCCTAGTTTCTTTTTCCATTTCGCGCTATGTATTTAGAAACTGTGTAAAACAACCCGTTTACGGTCTGGTGCTCGTGAAACAGGTCAAATTGACTATCTGTGTAAAAGTACAAAATAACATGACATATTCTGTTTTTTTTCCCCTTCTTTTCTTCAGGCCTACAGCAAATACATGGTCTGGGCAATGAACAAGTCTTATACTAGGTAAGTCCCTGTAATGGTTCCGCTACATTTCGGACGTGTCACTGTGATCAACAGAGCTTCAATTTAAATGTGATTGATTTCTCGGGTGCAATTGTTATATTTACATGTATTAGAATAGTAAAAAGTTCAGTTAAAATTAAGATTGGTTAAAGGGTTGTGGTTCAGTACTAATAAAGGCAATAAAAACACGCGTTAGGCTGACTAGCTTTTGAATAACTTTAACTCAAGGTAGCCCGATCCGCAACTGGTAAGTCTATTTTTATGTTGCTATTTAATATATCATGTTACGTGTTATGCCCATTCACAAGATGTGTACGATTTGAATATTATAAAGATCTAATATAAAGCATATGAATATTTACAGATCCCAATACTGGATTTTATACCACGAAATATGATAGTAATTATTTTATTAATATTTTGTAAGATTAGTAAGAAAAATATTGCAACCCTCAATTTTTGCTTATATATAAGTTAACTAGAAAATCTGAAAAGATATATTATTACCTCGTTTTTTAAAAATTTTAATTTTTTTAAATTAAATGCCAAAAAAAAAAAAAACCATGTTGTCACAGGGTTATCTATAAATGTTACCTAATAATCGATATGATACGCCCCATTCCACTTCGAGTTTTTGTGCAAGTTGTGGATCAAACTCCGCGCACCGGTTACGTCACGGTACCCTACTTTCGACAACTGTAAGGGGAGGTAACTGTTGCGGTGGACCGATGTTATCATGATTTTACCAGTGTTAAAAATAATCTGCCTAGCACCCCTATTCCAGACATCAAAACACCGTGATGTATTACTACACTACAAAAAACAGTTCTGAGAATTCGTTGAACTTAAGGACCATGTTCTACGACATACTTTAACTTGACACTTTAACCCTTTACCTCATGAATATTCATGTACAAATTTATGACCTAATGAATATTTATTGACTGAACTTTAGATGATATATGAAACAAAGAAATTGTCTTTGCCGTGCAGGCTATGAATAATTTGAGCTTCAATACTGTATGAGCAAACAGAGGAGATCCTGATCAGGTTTAATCAGATTAAAAGGGTTTGACACGAGAAGGGTTGGGGATGGGGGATCGTGCCCCCCGGGTGGGGCACCTTATTGATTTATGACCCCCTCCCCTCTTTCGTGTCAAACCCCATTGGATCAGGTCTGTATCTGCTCTGTTTGCCAATGCATCAAATGCGTCATAGAATAGTAAAGATCCATCAAAGAACTAAACCCAAACATAAGACATTTCTACAAAAGAAGGCGGATGCGAGCGACTGAGAAGTCACCCTAGATTTGTGAAACACTTGATTTTGTCAAATAGATCGATCTATTTTGTACATATTAAAATAGAAAGAGATGTTCTTTTGTGATAAATCCTAGAGCTTCTGACAGATGTAGGGTGGTTTCTACATGAAGTGTATAGGGCAAAACGTTTAAAGTTCTCAATTTGCATTGCGATAAGAAAATGAACACAAATATCTCGGGTACCAGCTAATTGTCGGGAACGAGGCTCGAGCAGGTACGCTTGTCCTGACCGGAATCGATAATATAACGAGATAAATTTCAACAAAAAGCAGTTAAATCTGAGTTGTAACGTCTATTTTGTTTGGCTTAATCCTGTCACGAGATGAAATGAAATTTACCCTCTTATGTAGCTTGTAATACTTTCAGCAAAGCTACTTAATATATACTCTATAAGATAGATTTATAATTTCCGGCATTTTCAGAATGATAAACTTGTACTGTAGTAAATGTATCGATAAGAAGTAGGAAATTTGAACTGTTAAATATACCTACTGTTTCGTGTTTTGCAAAGTCCTGCCAAGATGAATATACCCAAATAAGTGGCACGTAGAACTTTCAGCAGAGTTACCCAATATTTAAACAACTGTAAAACATTTTCTGATTATTAACTCCCGGCATTTAACAAAATGATAAATGCATGTGCGTGTATATGTATCTACAAAATGTAGTACATTAAAAGCTGTGAAATTTACCCACTGTTCTGTTTGGCGAAGTCCTGTTGAATTTACCGAAATAACTTTATCGCTGATGTCTATAACCATTCGTATTATCGGAATCTGTCTAATACCTTCGCCTATTTCCGGGATCACCCGTAAGATATCACAAAAACACGATAGGCAGCATTGATTACAAATGTGGCGATCAACTTGTTGAATGACTAAAAATGTATGCAAGAGGAGGAAGAGAGTTGCAGGCTGTTCCAAATATCAGATATTTTCAATATATGAATGAAAAGTAGTTCCTTAATAGGAAGTAACTGCATATTGTGATAATCACGGAGACCTAAATAAACAGAACAGAACATATTTTTTATTTGCAACCATAGATTACAAGATGTAACAGCATGTGGAAGCATTACTTTTCATGTTTTAAATTTATCGGCACTTTCGTTATTTCTCGCGCTCAAAAAAAAAAAAAAAAAAAAAAAAAAAATATGCAACGCGCCCGACTCCCCTGCCACCAAATCGCCATTCTCTTGTAAAATTCCACATATTGTTTAGTGGGTTATCAGTTCACTATGGCAGAAAAAGCTGTCACATCCACGACATACAAAAGAAATTTTACACCAGTCACTGATTGGTCAATTAAGTCAGCGAATAATTCCGAGTATTGCCGAACCCATGGGAACTGGTCTGTAGTAGTCATAGAAAAGGTGAAAACATAAAAGGGTTTGTTAGGAATGTCGTTTTACGTAAGGCCTCTATGTAACTTTATTATATAGTCCCTGGTTAAAGGCAATTTTTATCAAAACATACCAATTTAATATCTGTGCAGAAAATTAAGCTCTACAGCTGCATATTAAAACCAAATATGTGAGTAATTTCATTTCTCATATACATCTATATACTATTTTCTCATAGTGTTTCTCATCTCGTAGTGTTTGGTAATGAGCATTCAATAAAGATAACCACAAAAAGTAACTCTGATAAATTACAATTTATTCTTGGTTTTTCAAATAATTTCTCGGTTCAAAACATATTCGGTTCAAAACATATTGTATTTGGTCCAATAACGAATAGGTTCAAAGGCATAATCAAGCTCATTAGGATCCCTCAGTAAAGTTAGAGATCCAATGGGCAAAGGCATTCAGTAGGGACAAACTCTGTTTTGAAATAAATCCGCACGTTTCCATTGTCCTTTCTGATCATTCAAGTCAGACAATCCATGCTCCACTAACAAAATGTATAAACTTTCAAAGACATATCCTTTTCCTTTCAATACAGCACTCAAATTTGCTTAAATCAATATCCATCATAAAACATCACAGAAAAATAATATTCAAACAACAATAATGTATGAGCAAACAGAGGAGACCCAGATCAGACAGCTTCAGTATCCTTTGTAGGTCTCAAATCTAGCCTGTAAGGGGTAAGGGTTTGGGTTTGTAGTTTTCAAACAACAAATGGTTTATATTTCATCAGAATTTAATTCCTTCGACAAGGTAAAAGATCTAAAGTTATATACTATGTTATCATATCTCAGTCATATAAACCTCTCGGACCTATCACAGGCATTTGTAAAACATTAAAAATATAACACAATATAACAGTTAAACATAGAATACAAACACAGAAGCCAAAATTACTATCCATGATGAAACCTCGACATTTGCAAAGTTGAAAATGAAGTTGTTCTGGCGAAATGATACAAAAATCATTTGTTACTGTGTTGTTGTTTTTTTTGCAGATATAAACTTATTGGCACTTGCATAAATCACATGTCCTTCTGTAAGATCAATACAGTTTACCTCGAAAAATATCATTCCATTTTCCTCTGTACATCATTTGCCGGATTTCATTAAAGTAATTGAATTACTCAAATAACTGCATATAGAATAACATATTCATTATTAGATGTGTCTTTTCGAAAAAATATCAAAATGGTGTTTAATAATATCAATATATATTTTTTTTTGCAGAAAAAATAAATTAGTTGAATCAGTGTATTGTCATACCAGATCATGACTTTGGTTACCAGTATGAAACCTGATGTGCCCATTGCAAACGCAAAAGGGTGATCAAGTTTTATATTGCTAACAACCTATTTCTGACAAATAAATGTTTTTCATGCCATCAGATGTGGTGTTTATTATGGTAAAAATAGTCAAAATTATTTTATAATGTGGCTTTGGTAAGGGTTGCTTCATGCTTGATAAATGCACCATGCAGTTGCTCAGTAGTTGCATTAAGGCCTCAACATGGGATAGTAATATATCACAGGATGTCATGGCAATAACTGTTTGAAAGATATAGAAATATAGTGATTTTTGATATTATGGCAGAAAGTGATAAGCTATAAATTTTCGATATACTTAAAAAAATATAAACACAAAAAACAATATGGTGAACAAAAGGAAAAATTTTGGATGCGTAATAAAGTTTCTAAAAAAAGAGTTAATCAAGAATAAAATATACATGTTCACTGTGCTTTCTAAGATTATTTTTTAATTAATGATAGTTTTTTTTTTCTGTGTTAGGTAAATAGGCAGATGTCTTCATATAAAAATCATGTTAAAAATGCTGTGAATATTTTGCAATAAAGCATTAAGTAGAATAAAAGGATGAAAATGTGAAATGCACATACATATGTGTGTACATATTTATGTAATCATATATATGTGAGTGAAGTTGATATGTCCAAATGTGTGATGGAAAAATGAGCATGAAGCCAAGAGACTTTAAAATATTTGTCTGAACTTGTATTAATCTATCACTTTCAAAACACGGCCTTATATAGGTGGGTAATTGAGTGCACTGTTTACCACACACTGAAAGCCAGAAGGGCTTATAAGCATGTATGAACAGAACACTGATGAGCTTTCCTGGCTTTCAATGAAAATAATAATCCATGCGTTAAACACTAAGTTGTAATTGAAAGTTTTTCCGACACGAAAATATCATGTTTAATCACACACTTTTTTGCATTTTATGGGACCTTGTGTATGTATGTAAAAACAGAACATTTTAATAAAAAAATTGCCATTTAAATGAAATGCTTGGAAAATGCCTTTGTTTAAAGTACAACAGCTCCGTTCTGATAAAATGTAATGAATATCATAATTTTTAATCATATTTAAACTCTAATTATGAAACAAAAAAAAGAAGTTCAAGGAAATAAAATAAAAATGACAGTCAACTCATGCAGCTGAGAATTATCTCCCTTTCAGGCTTTCATCAAAGAAGAGTATAACTTGAAAAAAAATCTATGTACAAGATTTGAATAACAATGTGCATAGACATACATCTAATATCTATAATATAATGAGAAAAACATTTTTTTTGTACAAACAAGCAGTGTATCTTATACAACTATTTGGAAAAAAATTCTGCAACCAGTGTATAGTGAACATTTTTTTTTAAATATAAAAGCAAGTTTAAAAAATATCAGAAACTATAAAGACATGTTGATAAAGAAACTTTTTTTTTGCCAACTACCTTGATGCTGTTGCAATGAGTATGAAATTCAAACATTCTTCAATGAAGCTTTATTTAAAGCCATCTTAATCATCTCTGCCATTACTCATGTTCCATTGAGCAAAAATTTCAGACTGAACCACTTACAACTGGCAATTTCTGGGTGCAGAGACATTTATCTTTAACGTAATTTTGAGTACCATTCACAACAGCTGTTCAAATTACAGAGGGCTGAGCTGGAAACCAGAGGGTGGGCAAAATAACAACAGCTGGTCCCCTGTTGAGTCAAATTTACTGTGTCATTTCTTGTTAAGTTAATGAGCTGTAAAAGGCGTTTCTAACTGGAGAATTAAATAGAAAAGGCATATAAATCTTATTATATATATAAAACAACGTTCCTTATCATGAAGAGGAAAGAATAATCCATACATGAAAAAGGGGGATAAATATATTTTGTATGCAAGGATACACCTCCTTTTAAAACTTTTGAAGGAATTAAAGAGTATCAATTTAAATTGGAACAAAAGTATCCATAATAATAAAATACAGAAGTGGATATGATATAACACAGGTAAATCTTGATAACTTTGTTCTTCAATGTGAATATGTTATAAATATAGTATAAAATGTTTTCAACTTTTTTCTTTTATTTACATCTTTTTTTTCATAAATACTTTGAAAAATAAATGTCAAAGGAGTTAAATTTCCTTTTTTATTTGAAAAGAACATTCAAAGAACTTGAGATGAGCACTTTTTTCTTCAAATAATATCCATAGAAATTCTGAAAATTGTCTCAGCATGGTGTCAATTTCGCACTATCCCAGAATGCAGTTTTAAAGAGGAACCCGGGGGCCAGAGATGGGGGAATGTTTTACGACTTTGCAGCATCTTCAAGAGCTTTTGAATGTGAAGGATTTTCAACACTATCCCCAGTAGTTGAGGCCTCAGCTGGAGCAATTGTTTCTTCTACCACTTCTTCCTTGGCAGGTTCTGTGGTAAAAGAAAAAGGGATGAGCCAGAAATACACAGGAAGCAAGCAATGTGTTTTAAAAAAAAGCCCATAAAATCAAATAAAATTATTGTGGTTAACTTAGCTAAAAATATATTTAAGTAAGATGCAAATGCTTTTCTAAGCTAGAGTGTTATCCACAAATACAAATTCATGTATACTGATAGCAACAACCTTGACATATCTATATACTGACCTAAATACTGAAAAACAGGTCATATATTTGTTTTAAGCTATTACTTAAAGTTATAATATAATGATATATGCAACTAATGCATCTTAACTTGGGAAATGGGATGAAATAAAAAAGTTATTTCCAAAACTGAGGCCCCTGCAAGCTTTTCTGAACATGCAGTGTCCAAGGTTGATTAAAGTACCAGGCGTCAAGGGTCAATCTAGCATAGATGTAATTATGGTAGTGTTTACAATAGCTATTAATTAAGGTAAAACATATAGGTCATCAGAAGCAAACCTTCTTCTTTCTGTCTGGATATTAATATATAATTGATAAGGCAAGACTTGGCCCCATGCTCTTGAGAATACTTAAGTACTATCTCAGGGTCAAAATTGAATATCATATTCAAGTCCCTATTGAAATCAATGGGCATAGTTTGAGTATGAAAACATGGGACTTGGTTTAACAAATGGAGCATTCACCCTATGACCTTGATCACTGAAATAATGAGTACCAAGGGTAAATAATATTATTTGAAAAGGGATTTGTCAACTGCTATTATTCATTTATTGACAATGTGAGTTTTACTTCCAAGGTAACAAACTCCATGAACTTGAAAAATGAGTAAATACGCCAGTGCTTATTCTCTGACCATGTGACCTTGACCTTTACAGTAATGACCCTGACATATATAGTAGTGACCTTGACCTTTACCAGGTTTTAAGTAACAACCTCACCAATCTTGAGAACCCTCAATCCACCTGTGCCAAATAATATGCATTAATTTATATACTACCCAAATAATACAAATGTATACTTCTAAAACTTTACTAAAGATCCACCTATCATTCATTGCACTATTCTCACTCAAATGATTTAATAATACAATGATTGTGAAAGCCACTTTTGAAACATGTAGCCAAAATAATCAAATAAACTAATGAAAAACCACTGATGGTGATTCAAAATAGCCAAAAATAAAAAGGATTTTATTGAAAGAACCTAAGAAAATTTTGAATAGTTTATATTACTAAAACAAGAAACTCGTGGAATGATGTGAAACCAGGTTTTCAAGTGTTGCTGCAGGCAAGAAAAAATATTTTTAGTAACAGTGACTTGACCCCACTGACCTTAAAATCAATCCTTGAATCTTCCTCTTCCAATAAGGTATATATCTACTGAATTTTATCATCATATCTCACTCCCTATAAGAAGTTTTTTGATGGGAACATAAATATATATTTAGTAAGTGACCTTGACCTTATCACGCTGTAAATCAATCCCAATCTTCCTCTTTCCATAAGGTATCTACCTAACAAGTATGAAAACTGTATCTCCATTCTAACAGGAGATATTCTGTGAAACAACTTGTTTGACAACCACCCACCCTGAACAACATACCCCATTCTAATAACCAGAATTTTTGTTTAAAACCTGGTTTAAACAAAGAATGACAACAAGTGTTCTGACCAGATCAACCATGTGAAAACCAAACCAATGGATCAACTGTTGAAAGGCAATCAAGAATGACTGCCATTTTTTTTTTCTAACAAACCAATAGGAACATATGGATTTTTTTCATTCAATTTTAAATACTTAAGCTTACATAATCATAAATCATGCAAGTCATGAATTTCCAACAATTTGAATATTGCCAATGGCTTGAGGTGGATTTTATTGCAAGAATCAATAATCAGATATGTCCATACAACGCAGGTTAATAATGGACGAATAGAGAAATTATGATAAATTTTAAGAATAATGAAATAATTCAAACAGATCATTTTGATATTAACACAATGAGTGAGTGAATGATTGAAAAGAAAAACAACAACAAAAAACAATAACAACAAAAATACCCCCCAAACAACAACAACAACAAACTAATACATATCAAGATAAAACCTGATCAGCCTGCAGTTATTTTTCAAAAGAAGATCAATATTGTTGTAAATTTTAAAACATGTTGAGAAACTTTAGAGTCCTGAAGAATTTTTTTGACCATTTCAGCCAGATTATAGTAATTAAATCAAGTATTTTTTTCCTTAACAGAATTAATGTGAAAACTACCCCACAAGATTTCTTAAATTTTCACTGCCACTGAAGGACATAATGGTTATTCCAAATACTTAAGACTACAATAGATTCTAAATATTTAGAGTTCAATTGATTTTAAATACTTAGAGTACAGTAGGTTATAAATGCTTAGCATACATTAATATAGTAATTGTCAAAACTTAGAGCAAACAATCACAGCAATATTTACAATGAGGACATTACAAGGCTGATGTGACCTTATTTAACTGACAATCAAGGTTCAAAATTGTTACTATAGAAACAGTTAGTTGGATGATCATTATTATATAATAAAGATTTCTATTTCCCAAAGTTTCCCATTTTTGAACATATATTAATATAGAAAGGAAAGACATCAGTTCCGAAGTTCAGAATAAAATGAGACATGAAAATTCCACACACATGGAAAAGAAATTAGTCCCAAAATTAAGGTGTACCAATTTTTGACCTTCATATTCCAAGTGTGACCTTGACATTTGACCTACTGACCTGGGTCATGCATTTGCATACTAATTCTCATATTGCTAAACAACTGTACAGATATATTTTAAAATATCTTTGAGTTTGACAATATCATGATCGAGATAAAAAAAATGACACCTATAATAACAAGCATTTGCCCATTTTCTTTCTGGGTATAATCTATATATAAACTTCCGTCAAGTGTTGACCTGTCTGCCACAAAACTAATCTCTTCCAACTTATTTGCTAAGAGCGAAGTGACATAAATGAGTTATAGCTTATACTTAATCTTACTGCATGCAGTACAATCCCATATTTTGTGTCTCTACACCACTTCACTCAATGATATATAATGGCTTACCTATTTTCCCTACTCTTTTTACTTCTATTTTCTACAAGCTAGTTTGCTATAGAAAGAAAAGACACAATAACAGTATGATTACAACATGCAAGGAGTACATGGTTCAAAAGTTACATATTGCAGTATGAACAAAAACTTTGCTCACAGACTGAAGCTATCTATCTTTAGTTCTAATATATACATCCCTCCCCCACTTGAGAATTGCAGTCAAAATCTAGGGCAGAAAGTCTGGAATGAATGTTAGGAACATTCATGCACTGCACTCTGCAAAGCACATCTGTGTACATCCAGCTGTCAATATGTCTGCCTGCATGACAGTTTATAACCCTAAGTTTCCCACCTTTGTTCTGAAGATCCAGTCATTTAGGCTACAAAGTCAGAAAAGTTCTCTGCTTACGTCAGAACACAGTTTGGAATGTGACAATGCTGAAATCTGTCCAAAATTCTGCATCATGCAAGCAAAGCTTTTGTTTTTATTGAAATATATATACACACACATACATACTAAAAAAGGCAGGAGGGGAGGTAATTCAAAATGTTAGCATAAACTCTGGAATGATGAAATTGTATGCCAAAGTTATCCCCCTTCATCAGCACATTTTTTCAAAATGCTTATTCATGTTTTTGTTTTTTTGTTTTTTTTTGTTTCCCTCATATTGTATCTTCTTTTCTTTTAATAAAGTTCTCACAATTCATATTTTATTCTTATTTTATGTTGGTGATATTAATTTGTATTTTCCAAAAACAGACATTTTTATTAGTAAAACATTAAGGCATTTTATATGACATTAATTGTACCTATTATCTGACATAAGGGAAAGGTTCATATTTCAAATCTTAAGCAGTCTTTGTCTTCTGCAGTATTCTGTTTCTTATTAAATCTAATACTTTTATTATTTTTATTTCTTTTTATTCTCCCAAGTTTCTCATAAGACAGTTTCCACTTATATCAAAACAAGTTACCTTATATGTTACCATGACCTTTAACAGTTTATGATAAGTATTCAGAAAAAAAGGTATGGGGGGAAGTTTTGTATTACACTGGGAAGCGGTTTACAAAACATGGAGAGCATTAGGAACAGGAAGTGAGGAGTTATGTCCCCTGGTTGTGATAGTTTTCACTAGATATGGAGCAGATACAAAATACAGTCTGACATAATGCAGTCCTGCAATATTGAACCTCTTGTCTTTTTATTTTGCGAATTGCTAATAGTTGACTGAATATGTTTGTTTTTTTTTTCTTTTTTTTCCAAAAGATCACAGTAAGCATTCCATGCAGTATAATTATATTATATAAACTTAGAACAAAAATATAGTTATTTAATGGAGCTGCACTGTTGACAATGAATTTTTGTCCCCAAAAATCTGATAAGAATATATTATGTCCTTGATTCAAATCCCAGTCTGGTACAAGAAGGGGTATGTTGGTTGCACATGTATTTTTCTCCCATAATGATGACAACATATGCTAACCTTAGTATATGCCATCTACAATGATTTATGCAAAATGTAAGAATATGTTTTGCATTAACATTTTGATAAACAACAAACTATTTGTTTGATTTGTTTAATGTCCCAATAACAGTTAATTTCAGTCATGTGGGGACATTTGTCTACATGAGAAAGATAATAGGGCTGCCTAACTGTTGTACATGTATTTCACATTAATAGACATGTGGCATGATGCCACACCCAGTCACATTTCACAGATGACCCTTATATGCTGAGTGCCAAGCAAAGGAGATACATTAAATATATTACAACTGAGTAAGATCAGTACTTGGTGCCTTTGAAGACTTGCACCTTAAAGGGTTTAAAACCCACAACCTTTGGATCCACAGTCATTTATGTTTCAACTGGACCACGGCGCCCTCAAACTTCCTGGTTATAAACTGGGGACTCTTACCACTTGATCACGGGACTGATAAAGGTACATTTACACTAAGATGTTCGGAGATTTTAAGTAAGTTTAGTGTTGATGCATTTTACTGACGATAAATGGTAGTGCTAAAAGGTAACTCTAATAGAAGCAAGCAGCAAGGCATATTTTCTATGTAAACTATTGCAACTATAAACAAAGCAAAAGCCATTGTCGGACACCCACTATCAATTTGTTCCATTACTCTACATTTATCAACTGTGGGATTTTCTACTCGCAAGTGGACGTTTTAATACATGCCATATTTTCAGTATGTCTCCCAGGGAGGTTTTGAAATTTTCACAGGGAGATTTGGGGTCCAGCCAGGGAGATTTTACGACATATATCAAAGAGACGTTATTAATAAAAAAACCTTTAAAAATTATATCTAAAAAAATCAAAAAATTTATTAATAGATATCTTATTCAAATAGAAACTTAACTTTCCACAAGCATCGTTTCACATTAAATGCAACACTACCTTGTAACAGATCAGAGATCATGCCATTTACATCAAACACATTTAAATTGATACAGTATCTTTGATTTATGGAATGATTTCTGATCATATGGTTTTAATTAATGGGGATGAATAAAGATAAAGAGTCAGATCATATTTAATAATATTTTCACTTTCTGTCTGTGTTTTCTTCTTTTTTTTCTAAATTAAATTGCTTTTAGCCAAAATATTATTTAGCTGAAAATATTTATCGTGTATGGTATGGTGATATGAAGTGGTTATCCAACTCTTCCGATCAGCACATCTCATTATAGTAAATTATTCAGCAGACGATATCCGTTGTTAATCAAATCAGCGTCGGTGTGAAAATTGCACTTCATTTGCAATTTATATCTAGCTGAGGTGTACTTTATATGATGTGTCCATATGACGAGTTTTGTTAAGATTTAAATGATTGGTAAACAGCTGATCTAATTATCATTTATTGTTTACACTTCCGGTAAGTAAGGATTAGCTATTCTCCGGGACCTTTTTTTATCCCTGGTAAGATATACTAAAGCAATCATTTACGTCTTTATTACGGTGTACTAAATGCATTCTAACCTTACTCATTCTAGCTTTAGTATTGCCTTGATAGTTGCTAATGAACCGACGATAATTGTTTCAACTGATAGACTGGCGAATCTGCTACCTGTCTGAATCACGCAATTTGATTGGATAAGGACAATCACACATTGCCTGTGGCTGTGTACAGCACACTGGTCAGAATTGATACTAACACATGTTCGTATGTAAGCTTCCTGATGCTGTATCATAGTTTGGTAATAGAATGGATTATACTGAGTTCAAAGGGAAACCGGTTTGATTTAAGTCAGACCGGGAGATTTTCACCTCCTGGCGGGAGATCGGGAGACAAGTCGAAATCCCGGGAGATTTAATCTCCCGCCGGGAGATATGGCATGTATGATTAAGTACACATGTAGCTCCATGTAGAGGTAAGAATATGCACAAAAAATATTTATGCCAATCAAAATGAAGTTTACATTTTGGATACTCTTCATGTGGAGTAAGAAATCAGTAGTAAGGATGATATCATGCAAGAACAAAACAAGCGTTTGCTTTGGCTTACACTAAGAGTCAGGACATGGTTATCCTGCCATCCAATCAGATTACAAAAAACATGGGTTATCCGACGATGAGCAAGAGTAAATTAAAAATAATGTACAAAGAATATGTTGAAACAAAAAGGCAAAATGGCTTCATGTATGAGTCTTATTGTGCTATTGAAGATATAAATATAGAAAAGGATGGAAAAAATAATGAACTATTTAATAGTCAAGAAAACAAAGTTATCTTCTGAAACATCCTCAATTTGTACAGCTGATTAGAAGTAAGCCATCTTTTTGCCAATCTTGCATTTTTTTCCATTGTGTATTTGACCTTCTGTAGGTCCAAATGAAGGCAGACGTCATATTTACAAAATAACAATATCTTAAGATCTAGTATCAGTATTTACAAAAGTCCAGAAGTGAATAAAACAAAGGTTTATAACAACATGGATATTTTATCTGTCAGGCACAGTTATCACATTTTGGATAAAAAAAAAATAAAAAAAATAATAAAAAAAAATAAATAAACAACAACCCTGGATGACACCTAATTAATTCCATGTTTTATAATGGTGACAACACTAAGAAATATTCATGGCTGATCAATCTTATCATTCACCATAGGAGATATACATCATATGGGTATTCATATCATCCATCACAGGAGATATTCATAGCATACACCATAGGAGATAACACATATCATATACCATATGGGATATATAGCATACTCCATAGGAGATAACACATATCATATACCATATGGGATATTCATATCATCCATCATAGGAGATATTTATTGCAATTACACCATGGAAGATACTCATAGCATTCACCCATGAGAGATAATCATAGCATAAACTATAGGAGATATTCATATCATTAACCATAGGAGTTATTTCATATCATATACAATAGGACCATACCAAGAGAGTCCTGTATTGCTTTATAGTCCTCATGTAAAATGTAAGTTGATTACAATTTATTTGTGGTCTTTGCAACCATCTTAGTGAAAACACTACATTGTACTTTCAAGATGGAGTCTAATGTAGACAGCATCTATCTTCCATTAACACAAATATAGTTCTGCAAGATGTAGCAGATAATCTGTCACACAGACACACATTTTCATACCTCCAAAAAGAAACGACAAAGCATATTGTTTTTTCCAATATATGACCCCCTCATATGCCATATTATTTATATACCTATATTATATGAATGATGTTACTGCATAACAGGGGCTGGTCACAAAATGGTTACTAACTTAAACACAGTGTTTGTGAGAATTCAACTTATAACCTTGTGACCTTTCCCTTTGAGGTAAATACCCCAATCTCAAATGGGGATTCCTATTACTTATAAACAACAATTGTACAATAATTGATATAAAAGAAATACTTTGAGTTATCAGATGGAAAATGCTTCCTCAACACAATGTTAAAGAGGATTTAATTTATAACCCTGTGACCTTGACCTTTCAGGTACAGATCCCAAAACCAATAGGGTTCTTCTACTAGTCATAAGTAATTACTGTTGAAGGTTTGAGACCAAGGAGTCAATTAGATTTTGAGTAATTAGTTGGACAATGTTTGATTTACACAGTGTTTGTGAGAATTTAACTTATTACTTTATGACATTTGAGGTACACATCCCAAAATAAATAGGGGTCTTCTGCTAGTCATAAGCAACAACTATACAAAGTTTGTGATCTCAGGGCCAATTAGAACTAAAGTTATCACTTGGACAAGACTTTCATTTGAATATATGTTAGCATGTGACCTTGACCTTTAAGGCACTGAAACCAAAGTCAATAGGGGTCTTCTACTAGTCATAAGTGACAACCATCTTAAGTATGAGACTTAAGGGTCCATTAGAACTCCGGCAAGGTTTGGTCTACCGACAGACCGAAATCCAACTGATGGACAAATGGACCAACATGTGCAAAGCAATATGCCCCCTCTAATAATAATAAAGACCTTTTCAGTCATGTTTGTTTACCATGTAGCTGCACATGGCTGAGCTTCTTTCTGCAACATCCAGTTACATAGAAATCAAAGGAAATAAACTAAATACAATGATTTGAAACTTCTTGTCTTAAAGCAAATTAAGTACCACAATTAAGAAGTTCAAAAGCCTTATCAGTGCAAACAAGGTATTTGAAGCAACTGTTTCCAGCCAGGGCACTTCTTCTAATGATTGCGTCAATCCAAAGACATAAAACTGGCAACAAATGCACCCTTGCCTTGCTATAGGAATTCGGATTACTCAGAATTGGTTCTACCCAGGAATTTGTCTCCCATGTATTGGTGCTATGCACCAGGTTCGTAAAAGAACCAAGGGGTCTATTTGCAAAATTGAGCTAGGGTATCGCACACGGACTACCTTGTATCAAACTAACTATCTCTTCAGATGCTGTATCTTCAGGAAAAAACAGGACCAACATGTGGAAAATCCTTGACCATAAGATCTAAAATATGGCCAAAATAATCAGAAAATGATTGCTAGCCATTACAATAATAGAATGATATAGATTCTTTTATACTCAAACATTCACACAGCCTAGAAATTCCAAAGCAAAACAAAAAGAAGAATGCCTCAGCTGAATAAATAATCGAAATGCAATCATGTGTGTGATAATTTTTTTTGTTATTCAGTTTGTTTAATGAAGGTCAAAGATTTTGCTCTTTTTAAAGATAATGGTGTGACATTGTAATTACTCATCATTATCATTTAAGAGAAATAAGAATACTTAGAAGATAGAAAGAAAAACAGGCAGATAAAAATCAGAGAGAGCGAGAAAAAGGAAGAGATTTCAATATTTGTCAAATAGAAGTGTTTGTCTTTTAGAGAGAGAGAGAGAGAGAGATAGAATTTGGAAAGAATGATACAAACTTAAAGATGGAGGGAGGTAGAGAAATAGGTGATGAATGTTATATAGGAAATATGTAAAACTACAAAACGCTACACTTTCCATCAAGTCAAGGGCCGTAACTATGTAGTGTCTGAGACAATCTGGCTGGTTATCGTACCTGGCTGAGATATTGTGCCCATATACATTGTGACTAAGTTTGGTAAAGAATGGATCATCATTTTCTAGAGTAAGAGTGCAGACAACATCAGAGGACGCAGTGCATGTCACATTATCCTGACACTGGGCCAACTAGTCTTAAGAATATCCTAATTTTATGAGCCCCAAGCATAAGAGAGTCTTATCTATTCCAGCATCGTGTTTATAAACTTTGATAATCCATGGCCTTGGATAAAACCCACCACTTCCAGGTTACAGGGCTGGATACTCTCACCAATCGGCCACCAGGACTAAAAAATTCTGTGTTTCGGGCAACCCGCCGACCTTCAAGTTTTTAGCGGTCGTTCTTAGTGGCCATTTTGAGACCGTTGTTTTCAGTGATTCATTCACTGTTATGACTAGACTTTAAAAAAAAACAACTAAAAAATAAAACAACTCAATACTGACCTTACCTAAATTTTTTTAAGACCATTGCCCAAAACACAGATTTTTTTTTAGGCTTAAGCTTGTTAAAATGTTAAGAATTGCATCAGATGTACTGAGAATTACAGTAATGTATTTTATGTTAATTAACAAAATACTTTATTCAGTACCTGAGTGAGATAAAATCCATATCCCACAGCATGAGTGATATAGGTCTGCCAGAACTCCTGGCAGACTCTCCCATTATTTAATTTCAAAATGTATTTCTTTTCAGATACTTATTTATTATATACTTGAAAACTATACAAGGTATTGACTTGAAACTTCATATAAGTAGATGAAAACTAGGAAAATTGCAGTGACCAAGAACTTAACTCTACCAAGTCCTTTTTTTTAAAAATTATTTATTTTTTTTTTTTTTTTTTTTTTTAACAAAACTCAAAAACAAAACAAGGTAAGGACTTGAAACATAATATGATAGCAAGTAGCAGCAGTGCAGTAACCAAGAACCATAACTCTGCCTGGTTTTGTATCATCTCCCTTTATTTATCTTATATCAATTTTTGTCCAGAACATTACTCAACTATCCAAGGTTTTGCTTTGAAACTTAAAATATGAATAGATTTTTTTTAATTATCTCCCTTTATTTTTTAATTGATTATTTTTTTGTCTTGAGCATTACTTCATTTCTATAAAAAGTTTATATATTTGACATACCAATACTCCACTCATGAATGGCTTTCAATTGGCATCAATTATTTGACATCTGACCTGCTCAGACGAGGGCATATATAAGATTGAATACACAAAATAGTTCCACTCTTCCATCATAAAATAAAAGGATGTGTTTGTTTTGACTGGATATTATTTATATTATATAAATCTCATCTTGAAGTGATACAAGTTCAACATTTTCACTCACACTTAATGCGCTTGTAAAAATACAAAACTGTTTTACATCTCAATAAGATATTTCCATATTATCTACTCAAAATAAACAAATATCCTCTATGTCTTGCTGATCCTGATACTTTTGTTCCTAAGAAAATTTCTGTATTAATGAATTTTCCATAATAGTTTCTCCTTATTGCTCCTTTATCTATCTTTTCTTCACTCCTTCTTTTCTGTGTGTGTGGGTAAGTGTGTGTTGCATTAATGATTTAAATAAAAATATATCAACTTGTGGGCAATTAAATTGGACTTCAATTTTTTCGGCAGCAATTATTACCGTTTACTCAAAACAAAGCTGCTAACTACAAAATGTGCTCAAAAATTGGTCAGAAAAAGAAATGGCAGCTTGCAAAAACATCTAAATCATAGATTTGACTGGTTTTCAATTTTGTGATACATGTATATTTCTAGCGAACTCTACTTACTTAAGGCATGATCATTAAAATTGTTTGCTGACTCAACAGAAACTGTTCGAACTCTTTTTTTAAACCTCTAACCAACATTTATTTTTATCAGTATGCAGATTATTTTGCTCATTGCCCTTTCTTTCAGCTGTTTTCATGCCACTTAATTTCCATCTGAAATCTTCCGCAACTAGTATCATATAAAACAACACAATGTCTGATGAAGCAAATAAAATCTTAGGTATGCTTGAAAATATGTTCATCCCTTCACCTTGAAGGCCATTCAGCTTTGCCACTGTTAGAGAGCAAAATATAGAAAGAAAAAAAAGTCCCTACAAATTTTAAAAAAGTTCTAGGTAGATATAATAATGGTCTAAGATTTTAAATAGGTTTTGACTTTTTCTAACATTAGACAGTGAGAATGTATAAAAAATTGTTTTCACTGGACTCCTGCTGTCATCTGCAGCCATTGATTTTTTTTTTTTTGGGGGGGGGGGGGGGGGGGGCTGTTCCAAGGGACATAACTTTGGTTAACTACATTAAGATGTGTTATGCTTTAATGCATATACAAAATGTATGGAATTTAATAAAATACTTAATAAATGCTAGTAAGGACACTAAAATAATGACTTTAAAGGTAAATTGTGATTATATTTCTCTTAAAACATTTGTTTTGCTTTTGTATATTAATTGCTTACCTTTTAAAAGGTACATTAAGATTTTCCCATCCTAATTGCCAAAAATACCACCAAAACATGAAAATATAACTTGACAATATTAGCTTAAAGATGTCAACCTATGCAAACCCAAAGACCATATTGGCAAGATTACATAGTGACTAAAATTCTCTTAATTACCTCCCCCTAATTTTGTTTTCTTCAATGAAAAATATGATTTATCTCCCCCTGAAAACTTAAAAAACAGTTATTATCTCCATTTTTCTATGATGAAATTTGGATTTCTTTACAAATTTTTTAACATATTTTTCCAAAAATGTGGCTTTCTACCATGAGTTTTTCTCAAAGATTCAATTTCATTTTCTTTTTCACAATTATGGAGTTTATTTCCCATAGGCTCCAATGTTAACTTTAATATGGATAATATCTCCCCGAAATCTGACAAAACTTGAAAAAAAACTCTCGGTGAAACATTTTTACTTGACAATTAGGGTGGGAAGACCTTAAGGAGTCAAAGTGAAGTAAATCAAAACAGAAAGAAATATTCAAAGTCATACAACTGTTGGAGGGATGGGGGTACAAAAATCTAAAGAACATGACCACTTTACAAGTCCCTCAATCAACAACAAATTGAAATTCATCATTCAAATATATTAAGATTAAAGTTAAAATAAAGATTTAACATAAATTTAAACCCTGCATTCCAAAACTCATATTCCCATAATTTATAATCATCTAAATCTTTTTGGAATAAATGAAAAAAGCAACAACAGGAAGGAACTACATTCTTCATTTCCCTTTCCCTCATATAGACTCATTTTGACGCACTCAATAGGTACCACATAAAGCCTGATCTGCAGAAAACCACAGTTAAACCTTACCAAATTTAATTACAAAATCCTCATTTCCAGACCACTGAGGAGCAGCGAACAGCATAAAACCTGATCAGCCTGCGAGTTACTCGCAGGCTGATCTGGTTTTATGCTGTTCGCATAGGTCTTTTCATGGTGTCCTCTATGAGGGAAAGGATTAAATGCTTATTTCTGAAGGACTGGTAGAGCAGACGCAACTTTAACCATTCATAAATATGTTACATAATAATGTAACATAATGTAAAAATACCAACACCAAATAACAAAAATTATTTGACTTACCATCAGATGGGGCAGGCTTTTTATCCTGAAAGAGATAGAAATGCACCAAATCAGTATTTTAGATACTTAAATGTACTGTAACACTGAACTCATATATTCTACCTTAAAAATAAGTGTGATTATGTAATAATGCTGAATGCTATGAATTACAATGTATATTACAAATTTATGCAGAAATATTACAACAAAAATAGAAAAAGGAAAAACATTCATTATATAATTATATAGTTTTGTATTAATTTTCAAATAAAAGATATCACAAAATTATATGAAAATACACAAAATAAGCTCTCTAAATACACTTTTTACTTTGATGTAAGTTCTTGTCACCAACTTGTAAAACTGATATAAATGACATTTCATTAGAAATGTAATAAAATATTTCAACACTGTATTTAGCAAAAAAAGAAAGAAACGTTAGATATATTACTAATGAATTTAATAATTAAGTAAATTCATATTAAATCTTGAAAAAAAAAATACTACATGTATAATCATACTATATGTAGGGAAATATTTCTGAAATAAAATGTATTAATTATCATGGACACATTTCAGTGAGTGTTTAATTTTGCTATATTCACATTTTTATAAATCCACAAATTCAACCAACATGTACCTCACTGTATGTCATATGCTTAATAAAATACATTTTAAGCCAAGCTGTGGGAATCTAACAACCTGCAAAATGCAACTTTTCAAAAGACAAGTCAAATTAAGCACCCATGAAATCAGTTCAATATACATTATGACACCAATTATGTTTAACCCTTATACCATGCTAAATTTCTCAATTTGTTTTTTTTACTGTTCCATAAGTTGTTAATGATGGTGCTGTCTGAAAATTTATTGAAGGAATATCCAACCGTGCAGACCATGATCAGACTGCATGGATGGCTAGGCTGGTCTTTGTCTGTACTGGTCTCAAAGGCAGTCACATGTGTCCACAGCATTGTGAGGTTTAAACCATGTTTTATCAGCATTTTGATTGAATGGATAATGTGCACGGTGAAGGAAACTTCTCACCATGGTTTGTACATAATTTGGAGGGGCAAGTTTAAGGAA
>CM037790.1:53050900-53100900 GCA_021229015.1 Solen grandis
GTAATTAGCATAAGCTTATCCTGTTTTATTTACTTCCTGTTTTGATGTTGTAAATTGAATAAAGTTTAACGTCTTTATACATTTTATGGATCATAAATAGGTATAAGTACACCTGTATGAAAAATCTTAATAAAAGTGCAGAGAAATGTGATTTATTGTAATTTTCTATTTTTTTAATGTATTTTTTCTGTTATTTTCAGAGGAGCTGAATGTGTTAAAGTTGGAAATTATCATAAATACCTGTTGCCTTGAGAAAATCTTGATTCTAAAAAATGTCTCGGCTTAGAACAGTAAAATGATGACCAGGAAAATGAAGGTAAGAATTTTTTTTATTTCTTTTTTTCAGAAATGAGTGTCTGCATGATGCAGAATGTGTTAGCACAAGTTAGGGCTTAACCCTTTCCCTCATATATACTCATTTTGACGCTCTCAATAGGTATCACATAAAACCTTATCTGCAGAAAACCACAGTTAAACCTTACCAAATTTAATTATAAAATCCTCATTTCCAGACCACTGAGGAGCAGGGAACAGCATAAAACCTGATCAGCCTGCGAGTTACTCGCAGGCTGATCTGGTTTTATGCTGTTCGCATAGGTCTTTTCATGGTTTCCTCTATGAGGGAAAGGGTTAATTATTTTGTATCCAGGTACTGGCAATTTTCTACCCCACCTGCAGGTTCCAGGGTACTCGTTTTAGCCCTTGCCTACACTGTACATAACCATGATTTTATTCTCATACAGTGCTACAAAAAACTTAGAGTATTAAATTTACAATGTCAGGCTCAAATTCCACCAGCAATACTTAGCTCTAAAGCACCTATCAATATTTTGCCCCAGGGAGGGGACGTCAGGCATACACGGGGCTTTTGACAGGAGATCATTTCCTGACAGGTGGGAATTCGACACACAGTATGGAACCAGGAAATAGAATTTGGCATGCATAAAGACATTTGTATTACTTATATGGGGTAAATCAAGAAACCAGTATCCAGTATTACAGTTTTAATTAACCAACAATACATTTGATTAAGTGAAAAATTAGTTAAATTAGGTGAATAATTAGTTACGCCAAGTGCATATGATAAAAAGCAGATCTCAATTATCAAAAAAACAAGATCTCCCCTGACATAACCTATAATCACAATTTCATGAAAAGCACATTTTATTTATAAGAAATCAGTGCATAGAAATTAACCTGCAAGACTTAATATTATACAGGGTTCAGTACATACACCACAGTTCTCTCAAGGATTCTGGGTACTGGAGTCCTGGACAAATATTTGCCAAAAAGTTAGAGTCCTGGACAAAGATTTGCCAAAAAGTTAGAGTCCTGGACAAATATTTGCCAAAAAGTTGGTGTCCTGGTAAAAGATTTACCAAAATGTAAGAGTCTTGGACAAAGATTTGCCAAAAGGTTACAGTCCTAGACAAAGATTTGATACAAAGTTAGAGCCCTCTCATATATCTGTATAGGGGATGTTCAGGAAATTATTGGTCCTTTTTCAAGAAATTGGAGTCCTGGGACACCAAAATACCCTGTTATGTAAAATTAAGGTTAACCCTTTCCCTCATCGAGGACACCATGGAAAGACCTATGCGAACAGCATAAAACCAGATCAGCCTGCGAGTAACTTGCAGACTGCGAGTAACTCGCAGGCTGATCAGGTTTTATGCTGTTCGCTGCTCCTCAGTGGTCTGGAAATGAGGATTTTATAATTAAATTTGGTAAGGTTTAACTGTGGTTTTCTGCAGATCAGGCTTTATGTGGTACCTATTGAGTGCGTCAAAATGAGTCTATATGAGGGAAAGGGTTAAGGACACATTGTAGTCTACAGCCATTATAGTTGGTCCCAGTATGACATTTGTCTATAACTATTTACTTACTGTGGAGCCCATTTTATATTTTTTAATTATTGTAAGATACTTACAGCACAATCATTTCAATCATTTTAACTTGTAAGCCTGATTTTGTCCTTGAGGTCAAAATCAGATAGAGTTAAGAGTTATTTCCCTTGCATAAAGTTCCAGTCCAAGGAGGGGGTTTTGTATAAGTTGTAGGAATTTGTTTCCCAATATATGTAAAATAAATAAGTCAAAACTTCATTCTGATATGACTCGCATCTTTCTGTCTATACAGAAAGAAGAAGAAAAAAGATGTATGTAAATTCGCAACAAAACACAGGTTGCATTTTTCGCGCATGCACTGACTCGCGTTGATGATGTAAGAAAATGACTGATTTACAAGATCTAAGTAAAAAAGAGCTGAGATACCAGTTGATGTTTATTTTGTGAGTTATTTGGGTCAGTAAGAGATATAATATCCAAAAAGAGGTTAGTCTAAGTAAAGAATGTATCGTCATCAACACATTGAAAATTAATGCGTGTTTTTTATGCCCCCCTTCGAAGAAGAGGGGGTATATTGCTTTGCTCATGTCGGTCGGTCCGTATGTCCGTCGGTCCGTTGGTCCGTCAGTCCATCGGTCTGTCGGTAGACCAGACCTTGTCCGAGTGATAAATGAAGTTCTATTTGACCTTTAAGTCTCAAACTTCATGTGGTTGTTGCTAATGATTAGTAGATGGCCCCTATTGATTTTGGTGTCATTACCTCAAAGGTCAAGTCACAAGGTCACATGTTGTGTATGTATAATACCAGACCTTGTCCGAGTGATAACTTAAGTTCTATTTGACCTTTATGTCTCAAACTTCTTGTGGTTGTTGCTCATGATTAGTAGATGACCCCTATTGATTTTGGTGTCATTACCTCAAAGGTCAAGGTCACATGTTGTGTATGTATAATACTAGACTTGTCCGATGATAACTTAGTTCTATTTGACCTTTAAGTCTCAAACTTCATGTGGTTGTTGCTCATGATTAGCAGATGACCCCTATTGATTTTGGTGTCATTACCTCAAAGGTCAAGGTCACAAGGTCACATGTTGTGTATGTATAATACCAGACCTTGTCCGAATGATAACTTAAGTTCTATTTGACCTTTAAGTCTCAAACTTCTTGTGGTTGTTGCTCACGATAAGTAGATGACCCCCATTGATTTTGGTGTCATTACTTCAAAGGTCAAGGTCACAAGGTCGCATGTTGTGTATGTATTATACCAGACCTTGTCCGAGTGATAACTTAAGTTCTATTTGACCTTAAGTCTCAAACTTCATGTGGTTGTTGCTCATGATTAGTAGATGACCCCTATTGATTTTGGTGTCATTACCTCAAAGGTCAAGGATTAGTAGATGACCCCTATTGATTTTGGTGTCATTACCTCAAAGGTCAAGGTCACAAGGTTGCATTTGTATATATGTTTGATGACTTGGCCTTGTCCAAATAAAATTTTAGTCCTATTTCAGACTATATGTGGATGTTCCTTATAATGAGTAGATGACTTCTATTGATTTGGGTGTCAACATCCAAAGGTCAAGTTCACAATGTCACATGTTGATATATATTCATTATATAAATGTCTTGCCCAAGTGATAACTTCTATTTTATTTTTACTCTTAAGGTCCTAACCTCATGTAGTTGTTGCTTATAAATGTAGAAAACCCTGTTTTCAAATTAATAAGTTGGATCCTTATAAATATTTTGTACGATTTAAGCACTGTCTGACTAATAACTCAAAATCTCATTGTGTCTGGTTTTATTTCAGTAAATGTTTAGTTCCACATTTTAGCACATTATATTTTCACTCAAATTTTTGAAGTTTGAGAATTTTTTGTGACAAGCCAACATTATGAAGGCAAACTCCTTGCATGTAATATAGCTATATACATATTATGGCATATGAGGGGGGCATATATGTTTCACAAACATTTCTTGTTTATTTATTATATGAATCGTCATTTGTTTATTTAGAGAGAACCGAATATGGAAGTTACTTGCCTCGTAGGTTCCGTGTTTAAAAAAAATAGTACGGATGAAAATGATGAATATTGGGTTAGAATCAAAATGATCAATGTTAATAATTATGTGTTTTTGTTGTGTATTTAACCACAGCTTTCACATTCAGGTGCAAATGATTATATCACTTAGGCTTTGCCCTGATCATGATGTAATAATACGCACCTGGTCTCAAAACTGTGGTTAAATTCACAAGAAAACACAGATATTGAGTATTTCTGAAAAGCATTTAATTGAGCAAAGATTAATTTCATTCACAGTTATAATGGTAGAGGAATGCTATGAATATATTGTTCTTATCACTGAAGTTTGAGTTACTAGGAAAACTATGGTATTCTGGCTATGGCCTATTTACACTTGACAACCTATGACAGTTCATACAAAACTGTCATGAACTGTTATCTTGGATATGTATAAAAGTAAAGAGTCACGCTCCGCATCATGTGATGTTGTCATGGTATCCCTGAACACATGATGGCTGATAGGACTATGACCAGGCCTTGTGTTCTGGAAAATACTCAAGTACAATCTATAGCTTAGAATTGAGTACTTTACTCATATCCCTACTCAATCTGATAGTTTTTTTGTGTGTAAACAGAGTTCCCTGAGTGACTGCATTACTTTCGATGGGACTTTGAAACCATTAGCGAACGAACAGACAGTCATAACTGAGATACTGTCCTAGTTTACAGTTGAATCTAGAACATGAACTATATACCTGTATCACAACTAAACTATTTCCAAGTTTTTGCATTACTTAAGATACTAAGATTGTATGGGAACTATACCCTAAAAATAACACCTGATTAGTTATCACTATCTCTCTTCATAGTGAGTTCATTTGTTCATGGTTCATTTATGAGCTTTTCTGGTCACTAAGTATCTCATAATGTGTGTCCATTTATGCATGTTATTCTGACATGAACAGGATGTTCCAAAACAAAAAAATACTATCAAAGTATTTGATAAAAATTAATATTCACTTATTAACGTTCATATGTTCATATATTCATTTTTAAGAACAAATCAAGAATTTTTAAAGAATTCTTTGTTTTTCATTTATTCATAATAAATTCAATTATTTCAAGAACTGTAAAAAATTTTGATAAATATTAAGACTCATAAAAATTTCTTGATCAATTCCATGAAAAGTTCATGAATAGTTCATGGCTGTCAAAAAAGCTTGATGTCTTCATGAAGTGCATCACATCTTTCATGAATAAAACATACTTCACGAAGTAAGATTAAGACGCTACCAAAGATAATTCATGAATAATTCATGATGGTAATGAAAAAATCATGATTTCTTGAATTCCATTTGACAGGAGTAGTGCCCATGGGGTCCGGTATAGTACAGTTAAAATTCAGACTCTTTTTTGAAGAGTGCTAGATCAGCATATTCCTATCCTGATTCTTGCTGAGGTTATTGATCATAAAAACATCAGTAGGCAGTTGTTTGTCAAAGTCCTGTACATCTTTTCAATTATTCCCTATTTTGAGGGATTTTGTGCTGAATCCTAGGCAACGGTGACCCTTTGCCTCACAAATATTTATGTGCAAATTTATGACTTGATAATATTAATTGACTGAGCTTTAAACGGCATATATAAGATTTTGGATTTTTCTTTGCCATGCAGACTGTGTAATATCTAATCTTCAATAATGTATGAGCAAACAGAGAAGACCCTGATCAGATAGCTCCTATAGGATTTGTCTGATCTGGGTCATTTCTGTTTGCCAATGCGTCAAAATGAGTCTATATGAAGTAAAGGGTTAATTAATAAAGCATTTTTATTTGTTTTGTATATTTTCCTTTGTGCTTAGTATAAAATTTAAGATTCAGCCCTGCAGGTTGGCTCTGAGTGAGTTTTCAGTGTCAGAATAATACAGGGGTTGTATTGTTGTGTCAAGGCAATGTAGCGGGTGTTCTCATCGTCATTGATAAATCTGGTTGCTCAACAGTTGCTTAGGCAAGTGATATATAAGAATCAAATAAATACTTTGCTCTTAATCTTTGTTTAATTGGTGCTTTATAATGATATGTAGAAGACTCCTATTGTTTTTTCAGATTAATATACTTCATAGGTCAAGGTCATAAGGTTATATTAATTTTGTAATTCCTGCAAATATTATATTAAATTAAAGTTCTCTTAATTATAATAAACTCTTTGGTCTCTTACATTGTTGAGTCTTCATGATATAATGAATACTTTTTTTAAAATAAATTTTGTCTTGAAGTCTAAATATCAAAGGTCAAGGTCACAAGGTTAATGTCAAGGTTATTATGGCAGAGGGGACATACAGCCATGTTCTTTGTAAGTGAATGATTGTCAGGGATGTAGCTAAGTGTTTTTTGATGTTATGCACATGAATTCTTGCTTGATAATTTTTTAAAATATTCTTGTAATTGTCTTTTTAATCAGGAAATCTCTTAGTAATGTAATCAAGAAATATCTTTAATTAGATGTTCAGCATCTAGTTTTCACCCCAGCAAATGAGTGTGGGTAAGCATTTTTCCTAAGTATAGGCATTTTCATCGTCGAAAACCCACGGTATATATTTCGTTATCACTTCTGTATGTACCGTGGGATTTTTAGCTGGAAAACTTCGTTTTCATGAATATTAATCAGCTACTTGCTGACCAATGGAATAACACATAGTATTTTGAATACTCTTGGTTGAAATTTACAAAAGTAAAAGCTGACTCATTGTTCCCGCAAGATAAGCTTTTATGCTTAGGCGAGGAACGTGATGTCAGTGCTACATGGTAGAAAGAAGCTTTCAAAATCCTTCACTGTTTCATTGGTCAAATGATCCCTGCTGTTGCCGTGCTGTCTCTGCTACAGATCCAATGAAATGCCTAATCAGTAATTCATGAGTACGAAGTTTTGATAACCAATATCCCACAGTCGACTAAGAAGCAAAGCATATAGAGCTTACGTGGGTTTTCCGACGATGAGGTAATTTCTACCAATGAAATGCGTTCAAATATTCATTTGGTCTTTCCTTGCATCATCATCCATGAATAGGTCAAAAATGTGGTTAGATAGCTACACTGAAAAATTTAAATATTCAGTAATGCACAAAAGTCATGCATATTGACGTTTGATTCAGCCTTAATACCCCTGATTGTACTAAGTCAGCATGTAAGACAAAAAAAAAAACCCTCCTCAATTTATTAGAGTATCCCAAGGTATTAATTTACTGGGGGGAGGGGGCTATTAACAGAGAAATACGGTAATTATTGCATATCCCTTGCTTGATAAGGGAACTGACCTTAATTTGCAGCCCGACCTGATATCAGACAGTGTCTTCCCTCAGTAAATGATGTACCCAAACCCTTGTCAGTATCATTCCTGATCTGATTTTGGATTTATCTCTCAGCTCCTATGATAAGTTAAATTATTGTGTCATTAGAGAGTTAATGATTGCCTCTGAATTTAACAGTGTTCACTTTGTTGTTGTGTGATAACTATTGTTAGAAATTCATGATTGTGGAATAAATTGTACATCAAATGTAAGTATTAGTATTCTGATCCAGTCATTTTTTCTATCCCAGTCATGTATTATAAGTCTTTAGTACATTTCTTAAACTTTTAATATATTGGCATCCTTTTCTGCAAATGTCATGACTGACTGATGTATATATAAAAAAAAAAAAAGAAAATCACAGTTAAAGTGTGATTTTTTAAGTAACATTAATGAGCAATTGTCTTTAATTATATGCACAGGATTAAATGAGCTAATTTTAACCCTTTCCCTCATATAGACTTATTTTGACGCACTCAGTAGGTACCACATAAAGCCTGATCTGCAGAAAGCCAAACTCAAACCTTACCAAATTTAATTACAAAATCCTCATTACCAGACCACTGAGGAGCAGCGAACAGCATAAAACCTGATCAGCCTGCGAGTTACTCGCAGGCTAATCTGGTTTTATGCTGTTTGCATAGGTCTTTTCATGGTTTCCTCTATGAGGGAAAGTGTTAAATGAATTAATTTTAATAAAGAAAATGATATAATTGGGAGAGTGCTGTTGATGAATACCAGAATAAGGATGAAAGGAATTGTAAATTTAACTTGTAATATACTTTGCCTGTTTCCTTCGCATTTTTTAGGATTTACAAAAAAATTACAAAAGTATTTGATTATATTAAAGAATTTAAACGAAAAGAAGCTACAAAATATCCTACATATTTAAAAATGAACTAATTCCAGAAGGAGACAGGACATTTATAACACAGGGAAATACCACTGGTTACTGCCTTGGAATGGTCAGTCTGCAAAAGGACCAACTGCGGTGCTTAGTAAACCACTGGTTTCAAGGGGCTTGTTCATGAATGTACAAATTCTGATGCCTTTTTAGCTCACGTGAGCACATGTGCTCAGGATGAGCTATTAGGATCATTGAATGTCTGTTGTCTGTCCATCATCCACAATAAGTTTGTTTGCACTCTAGCATCTTCATTTCAATCATCTTCAAACTTTATGGCAATGTTTATGACCATAATCTCTCATTCAAGTTTGATTAGGGCTGATATCGACCAGTTAAGTCAGGAGTTATGCCCCTTTTAATATAAAAAATGCCAGATTTTACTTTGTTTACACTCTAGCAGGGGCCGCCGTGGCCGAGCGGTTACAGTCATGGACTACAAATCTCTCAGCCCCTCACCGCTGTGGGTTCGAATCCCGGTAGGGACTTCGGATTTTTCATGTGAGGAAGCCTTCCAGCTGGCTTGCGGTAGGTCGGTGGTTCTACCCGGGTACCTCTGTGTACTCGGGGTCTTCCTCCACCTGTAATTAGCTGGACGTCGCTATATGATTGAAATACTATCGCAGCGACGGTAAACTCCAATTCAACAACAACACTCTAGCATCTTCATTTTTTAAGCAATCATCTTTAAGCTTTATGACAATGTTTATGATCATAATTTCTCAATCAAATCCAATTATAGCTGATATCAGCCAATTAAGTCAGGAGTTATGCCCCTTTTGATATAAAAAAATTAGAAAATACAAGCGTTAAGAGAAGCACAAAATAACTAAAGGCCACAATTAGAGGTTTGCCTTTTTTATGATAATGTTCTTATTTTCATGATTATGGATTATTATGTTTCTCCTAGAAAATAGATTTCTTAATTTGCATTATTCATTTATTCATTTATTTAATTCATTGTGTTTCTGAATTTTTTTTCAGTCATCAGTGACAGTAGACCCCTTATTAGCAAGGTCAAGAAAGAGGACGGTAAGTGTACTGTACTGTACTGTACCACAGGAGTTACATGTAAAGGGACTTCTCTTAGCTATTATATTATTACCCTTTGCCTCATGAATATTCATGTATGTACAAATTATTGACTTGATGAATACAGTTAACTGATATTATAAAGGTTATAAATGGATTTGTTATTGCCATGCAGACTTTGTAGAATCTGAACTACAATATATTGTCGGAGCAAACACTGATGAGGCCCTGATCAGATAGCTTTTCAAATCAATTCTATATGAGGGGTGTGGGGAAACAGAGCTTTAACTATATTTATATGTGATTAGATTTATAAATTGACATCTCCCTTAAATGCTTTATTATCACAATTCCCTAGATTAATTATTAAAAAGAAACGAAACAGTTATTCACAAAACTACCAGTCTGTAAACTGATATTGCTTGCTCTGATTTAGTTCAATATGCTTTTCAATATAATATCATGCAAAAACACCATAACCTCACTATGACATTGTTTGCGGGGGTCCACATTGTTTTAAGTGAGGAGCATTATAGAAATTACTTCCCCCCTACCCTCTCTCTTTGCCTTATTGGTTATATACCAAAGTCATTTTCTAGTGAATTTTATGTGTAATTAATTGCTAATGTATGTTAAATATTTAAATTATAATTGGTTAAAATAAAAAATAAATCTTGAACTGTAAAACATTATCCATTGCTTCTATGAAATTACAACACTTTCAATATAACACAATATCTCTCTACAACACTTCTCTACAACACTTCCAATATATCTCTAAAACACTTCTCTACAACACTTCCAATATAACACAATATCTCTCTACAACACTTCCAATATAACACAATATCTCTCTACAACACTTCCAATATAATACAATATCTCTCTACAACACTTCCAATATAACACAATATCTCTCTACAACACTTCCAATATAATTCAATATCTTGCTACAACACTTCCAATATAATTCAATATCTTGCTACAACACTTCCAATATAATTCAATATCTCTCTACAACACTTCCAATATAATTCAATATCTTGTTACAACACTTTCAATTTAACTCAGTATCTTGCTACAACACTTCCAATATAATTCAATATCTCTCTACAACACTTCCAATATAATTCAATATCTTGTTACAACACTTTCAATTTAACTCAGTATCTTACTTTAAAAAAGAAAACTTTCTTGGCAGTAGATACCGGTCTTTATTTTGCATAATATGTTTTAACTTAGTGCCAATGATTATTACAGAGATGTTTCTTCGCGACATTAAAGCGTACCAGTTGTACGCGCTGGTTCTGTTCCTGGCCACGTATCTCTTGAACCAGCTGGATCGGTACATGCTGGCTATCACCATCAAGCCCATGGCCCAGGAGGTCCATTTTGGAGACAAGGGATGCTTGATTTCCACTAACTATACAGCTGACCAACTTGGGAATGTGAAATGTAATGCGACTGCAGCTGACAAGTACGTGTTTACAAAACAAAAAATCTGTAATCTAACTTCATGTTTAATGTCATTTCTTTTCTTTCTTTATTATCTTTTTGACATGATAAATTGGGAAGTTAGTTTCATTGTTGCTAGTAGTGAGTTTAAATATTGCTATTAGTGACAATTTTGTATTAGTTACAAAGTTGCTATATTAGTGACAGTTTTCATGTTTGTTACATGTTGCTGTTAGCAAAGACCTAAAATGGTTCAAGATAACATCTTTTTTCATGATGAAAAAAACACGGGTGAACATGATTTGAATGAGACCTCGCTGCGACACTTAACATCTTTGCAGATGCTTACCAGGCAGATGTTCTACAGCATCACTCATAAAAGAGATCTGCGATCTAATGAGGGACATACATATTTGGTTTATTTGGCAATATACTGAAGAGAAAACTCAGTATATTTACATTTGATTATAGCAATTTCACTCATCTCAGGTTATCTCGCGATTATATGATAGTACATGTAACTTAACAAGAGCTTCTCTTTACTTTCTCTTTACCAGTATCAAATTCGCGGATCTCTGTTAGATTATAAGGTCTTTGCTATAAGTGTGTTACAATATTGATATTTATTTTATTTTAATGTCACTTGCTGCAAGCAGAGGTGACACATAGGGATCACTTTTCCATTGACCGTCTGTCTGTCAGTCACACTTTTTCCATCACACTTCAGCAGGTGATACATGTGTTCCAGAGAACACTCTTGTTCCTGTAAGATATTAATTTGCTTTTTGTTGAAATGGAGCTTACAAAAGTTGAAACTCTTTCTGAGCTTTTATTATACCTTTAAAGAAATGAAAAACAGAATTGCTGGAGTAAACTTTATTTCCAGGTGTTTAGCCAAAACTGCCATTATTATCAATGGCACAGAACCACAACATGTATGCACATGGGATTATAATGGACAAGGCTTGGAGTACCAGCTTGTTGCGGGTCCTGCGTTTATCGTCATTTACACATTCGCCGGAATATTTATCAGCTTTGCAGCAGACAGGTACAATAGGAAAGTGATGTTGGCTGGATGTTTGATCCTGTGGTCTGTCATGACACTGCTGACAGGCTTCATCAAGGAGTACTGGCAACTGGTCATTCTACGATTTGGTCTCGGGTTTGGGTGAGTATTTCAGGGTCTTCCATTGATTTTTTTTTTTTACAAATTGGGGTCAAGTGACCCCTTGATATAAAGATAAAGAGACAAATATTTGCGGCATTCTCTGATTTGGTCTCGGGTTTGGGTGAGTGATTCAGGGTTGTTTGCCTTTTTTTTCAATATTGGGTCAAGTGACTCCTTAATAGATAGATAAAGAGACAAATATTTCGGGCATTCTCTGATTTGGTCTTGGGTTTGGGTGAGTAAATCGGGGTTGTTTGCCTTTTTTCAATATTGGGTCAAGTGACCCCTTGATATAAAAAGAGACAAATTTTGAAATATTTCAGGGTCATGTAAAAAATTGAGGGTCAAAATGGGCAATTTTATGTGTCATTGTCAATAGCCTTAGTTACCGTTCTGTTGTGTCCTCTGCAAGGGCATTACAATTTGTCTTGGGATCTAAAGGAACTCCGTTGAATTACTCCCATATTTGCCAACTGTTGGCACTCCAGATAAGAATTAACTGTGTAGTGGCTTTTGGTATACTTTGCATATCTAGTAAAAGTCATTGATGTCAGCTAGTCCGTTTAAAAATAATTAACTTAAATCAGGTATATATCAGTATGAGAGCTGTTCTTATTGGCTAATTAGCATACAAACATGTAGTTTTATATGCAATTCAGCTAAATGTCAGCTTTATAATGTGCTGTGTATTGTTAATAAGGGTTCCCTATATCTATCATCCTGTCTGTGAGTCAGTCTGTCAGTCCGGCCGGACATCTTTCTGTCAATTTTTTTTGTCCGCTCTAACTCTAATAGTTTTCATCATATCTTTGCAAAACTTACTAAGAATGTTTGTATGTATCAAATCTAGGCCATGTTTGATTACCAGCCAAATTGCTTAAGTCACTTCAGAATTATAGCCCTTAAATAAGTCAAAATTGGACATTTTAGCTTTGTCCTTTCTCTAAGTCAAACATTTTTTTATCTTCACTTAACTTGCTGAAAATGTACAAAGGTATAAAATCTAGGTCAAATTCAATAAATTGCAAAATCGGCAATAACTAGCAAAATTGTCTAAGGCACTTGAGAGTTATGCCCCTTGAAATAACCAAAATTGCCTGAATAGGTATCAGTAGTCCATACAAAATCCTCAACTTTTTTAACTTTTGGTAATCAATTCACTTCCCAGAAAAATACATCATTAACAATGAAAAATCAAATAAAATGAATAAATTAAAAAAAAGATATATTATTAGGGCCAATAGATATATATTTCCCACATTTTTATCATACAAAGTATTTTCATTATAGTCCAGGCTGCAACAGAAAATAACTTATTACAGAACAAAGGTGAAAAATAATTACAGTATAAAGGTGAAAAATATATGACAGATAAAACACTAAGGAACCTTGCTACAATACTTTACTTACTTATATGCTATTCTATTTCCTCTCACACACCCTCCTAACCCCTTCTGGCAGCTTTATGTGAGACCCTTTCTTACTGTGGCAGTGTTCTAGATACATTTTTTGTATTTTTATAAAACAAACAAACATCAACTTGCCATTACTAGAAATAGTTGTTCCAATTACAGGGTTCCCACAGTTAGGGAAAAGTCAGGGTAAAAATGATTTTTTTCAAGGTCAGGGAAAAGTCAGGGAAATTTGAAATTGGTCAGGGGAATTTGGAAATTCAGAAAAAGTCAGGGAAAATTTTACAATCAAGGAATGTCGACCAAACAGCAGGAGGAGTATAATAAGGAATGGCTAAGGCAGTTTCTTCCATTTGGCTTTTTTCAGTCGGTTTGAATTGTCAGATAGGCATAATATGAAATAAGTTCCAAATAGCATCCAACTGGCTCACCATCATTTCATATTTGAAATTAAAAAGATACATGTATCTAGAAGTAACTTAGCTTTAGAAGAGGAAGAAGCTGAAATTTTAAATATAATAATGTATGAGTAAACAAGGGAGATCTTTGTATAAAGCTTGTGTGTCTTGGGATTTTTCCACTGTACTTCTTTTCATTTTGCTGTGATTACTGTTATTGTATACAGTAACTTTAACAAGATCATAATCACCCTTTTTGTTTGTGTACTCATATAGCTAGATATAATCTCTGCCAATATTGTTAGCCATTCCTGTGTGCTTTTTGCTTAACCCTTTCCCTCATATAGACTCATTTTGACGCACTCAGTAGGTACCACATAAAGCCTGATCTGCAGAAAACCACAGTTAAACCTTACCAAATTTAATTGTAAAGTCCTCATTTCCAGACCACTGAGGAGCAGCGAACAACATAAAACCTGATCAGCCTGCGAGATACTCGCAGGCTGATCTGGTTTTATGTTGTTCGCATAGGTCTTTTCATGGTGTTCTCTATGAGGGAAAGGGTTAAAGACTGTTATATATGTATATGGAGGAAATTTAGAGATCACTTATACAGCACCCTCAAAAACGTTCTAATTAAAGAATATAGATTGTAATGTATGTAATGATAATAAAGTATGGAGGTTAGTGTTGGCTAAAAGGGGTGAGAGGAGGCAAACAACATAAGTACATTTTGTGCTCATAGATGATCTGTATTTGCCGCTGGATTTGCGCTTAATTTGGTGAGGGAATTTTGAGTTTGGTCAGGGAACAGGGAATTTGATTTTTCAATTTTATGGGAACCCTGAATTATTTTATGAAATACCTAAGAATATTATCCTGCTTTTATAAGCACATTGATGAAATATTATAAAACATTATATATTGGATTATTAATTTGTACACCAGAGAGGCAGGCTGCACACCATTTGTGGCCTCCATGCTGACAGACATCTACCCGGCTGAGTTGCGAGGAACGGCCCTGGGTATCTACAATTGGGGTATATACATGGGCTACAGCATGTCTTATGCCCTGGGCAATCTCATTACAGCTGCTAACATCAATGATCAGGTAAGTCTGAATAGCCTGTTTCTGATTGGTCAAAACATCTAATTTTTTCTTTTTTTTTTATTGGTACAGAAATTTGATTGGCTCAGATTGCTGATGTCTGATTGGTTCATTTCTTTGATTCTTTGATATCTCCTGAAGGCATTTAAATGATGGACTCATTGTTCGTGAAATTGCATATAAATTAAGCTATGAATTATGATATGAATCAATTATTGAAATTTTGCCCTAGAAAAATAACTAGCTTCATTATAATGAAAAGATGATGCAGGTAATTAGGAAATGGTGTTAAGTGCCTGCTAGTTCATATTTAATGCAGTATAATGGAAGAAATAAAAAAATTAACAGTCAATCAGTTCTTAAGCACAAAGATTAATCAAAGTGCCCAAGGCATAGAAGGACTGATAACCTGTTTCAAAGTGGAATGATGTGGATTCACTCTACTACCAATCCTTATTTGCTTGTGCAGAAAACACAATGGGTGGGTAAGCTACTGAGCGATACATGTACAATGAAATTGGCTACAGCTATCTGACATTGCCTTCCTTTGATTTACAGCTACATGTACTTAAGACTGCGGCTTATGCTGACGGTCTTAACAGTGCCTTCCTTAATGTATATTTCCAATTTCAGTCCTACACAATACATGTGAGCAACTTTTGCTACCTTCCATTTAGACATGGGTGTACTCATTTACAAATTGAAACGTCTGTAACAAACACTCCTCACATGTCCCAGCAGTCTGCCTCAGCACTCCACATACATGTAGCATCCATAACAGTATGCAATTATACACCATATAGGTACAATTTTTTCATACTATGTTCATCTGTAGTTTATTTTTGTCCAGCTCTTTTTAGGGCCCCATTTTTGATCCCTTGCACTTGTGTAGCTCATGCTCATAACCATAGATTGTTTGATCCCTATCTGCAGGTTATTTTAACAAGGTCAAGGTGTTAAAAGCCCAGGATGGCAAGGGTATTTATCAACTTTGGGCAGCAGTTGATGTAGTTCTACTCAGTCACACACCTCAAATATATATATTCTTCTTATATCATGACATAGTTTAATCTTGCCTCATCATCATCATTGCCATTTAATGTGCTGTTTCCATGTCTCTGGATTGCCCTTCTTTGCTGTCCTCCATTCATCTCTGTCAAGGGCTGGACACAGACTAAGTTGTCTGAGGAGCTATATTAGAGTCACGTCCGTTGGTCTGTCTGTCAGTTGGTCAGTCCGTCTGTAGACAAGATTTGTCCACCCTATTTCTCGGGTAACTTTGCTCAGATTTTGATCAAACTTTACCAGACCAATAAGTACTAAGCTTAGTTGCGCATATCATTGGCACGTCATGATTCGCTTGATTTTAAATGAGTTATGGCCCTTTATTATATTTCTCAAATAGATTTTGTCCATGCTATTTCCCAGCTACCTTAGGTCAGATTTTGATTTAAATTCACTGTAATAATAATTCCAACCTTGACATGATTTTTTTTAAAAGTTTTTTTCCTTTTTTTTCACTATAAGTACAAAGCCAAGATGCGAATATCTTTGGCACGTCTTCATTAACTGAATTTTAAATGAGTTATGACCCTTTGTTATATTTATTGAATATATTTCTTCCTTATTATATTGGGGGCTTCCATGGCCGAGAGGGTAAAGTCGCAGACTTTAACATTCACTCAGCTCCTCACCGCATGGGTTTGAATCCTGGCAGGGTCATTTGGTTTTTCATGTGAGGAAGCCTTCCAGCTGACTTGCAGTAGATCGGTGGTTCTACCCGGATGCCTCCATGCCTTTGGGGGTCTTCCTCCACCTGTAATTAGCTAGACGTCGCTATATGACTGAAATACTGTCGGAGCGACGGTTAACTCAAATAGTCAAGTCAAGTCCTCGCTATATCTTGGCTACCAATGGTCTGATTTTACTTCACATCACTAATAAGTACCAAGCTAAGTTGCGCATATCTTTGGCACATCTTCATCAGATGGATTTTAAATGAGTTATGGCCCTTTGTTACATTTATTGAATATATTTTGTATTCACTATATTTTGGCTTACAATGGTATGATTTTGATAAAGCACATCATGACTGGCTTGATTTTATGTGAGTTATGGCCCATTGATATATGCATTGAATGTATTTTGTCCAAAGTGTTGCTTGTCTACTAGTGGTCTGAATTTGATTTAACTTCACAATATTAATAAGTACCAAGTCTAGTTGTGCATATCATTGGCACTTTATGACAGGCTTGATTTTATATGAGTTAGGGCCCTTTGTTATATTTATTGAAGATATTTTGTCCACACTATTTCTGAGCTACTTTTCATTTAACTTCACAACAATTATAAATACCAAGTCTACTTGCTCATATTGTAGGCATGTCATGCTTGCTTCAATTTTCTTTGATTTATTCCCCCTTTGCCATATTTCTTGAATATATTTTATCTGCTCTATATCTCAGCTACTTTTGGTCAGATTTTGATATAACTTCACAGCATTTATATGTACTAGCAGTAGTTACATATATCCTTGGCATGTCATGATCAGCTTAATTTATTCATATTTATTAATTTCTTTTTATTGGCCATACATGTATAAGTGTATCAAAGCTCTACCTAGTTTTGGTGTGATTTTATTTTTATTCTTCAACTTTATCAAGACTGTCTGACATGGTAACAGTAACTGTAACAAAGTGGTATCAGGGGGTATTCATCATCTTCAGTGATAGTTCTTGTTTCCTTTTAAATACCAAATAACTCATTTCATTTTAAATACTAAAGAGTCATATTTATGAATTAATTGTTTTTTTCCTTTTCCAATTTGTTCAATTTATGACTTGATGAATTTTAACTGGTATATGAAACAATGGATTTTTCTTTGCCATGCAGACTGTGTAGAATCTGAATTGCAATATTATGTATGAGCAAACAGAGGAGACGCTGATTAGATAGCTCCTATAGGAGGTGTCTGACCTGGCTCTGCTCTGTTTGCTAAGGCTTCAAAATGAGTCTGTATGAGGTCAAGGGTTAATCAAAGTCTGTCATCTTTTTAGTTTACACCGGAGGGGACTACTATAGGTTTGCCCTCTGTCTGTCCGGATGTCAGGAAATCTTGTTCATAGATAACTTAAAAACTGTTTTAGATAATAATATGAAACTTGGTATATAAATAGATGGCAGTATGGAAATTCTGCAGAAAAAATTATACACCTCACCGGTAGGGGACTCATGTGTTGCGTGCAACACCAGTTACTTGTTTTTTTTTTATTTCAGGGTTGGAGATGGTCCTTTTTCATCGCTGGGATGCCAGGTATAGCTCTAGGCCTTCTTATACTGCTGACTTTGAAGGAACCTGAGAGGAAGAAGGCATCAAAAGAGGTGAATGAATCTACCGAGGAGGAAAAGACTGAGACGAGTCTTAGCACCGGACAGAAGTTAAAACGAATATTGAAGCCTTTTACTTCGGTGTCTTTGATAATCGCCATTATTGCAGGGTCATTAAGAAATGCTGGTAAGATTCAGTTAGTTAATTCATCTATACAAATGCTTGTAAAATAGTATTAAATCTAAAAACAATAATGTATTGATTTAGAGGAAATGTCTTTGAAGTAGCTATAAGGCTGGGTAAATACGCATATTGTTCTGAAGAACTTCACTGAAGTGAAAACATTTTTTCATTGACTCTTAACCCTTTACCTCATGAATATTCGTTAACAAATTATTGCTTTATGAATACTTACTTACTGAAATTTGAATGGTACATGAAAGAATGGATTTTTCATGGACTATGTAGACTGGTGAATCAGAGCTAACAGTACTGGAGGAGTTATATGACTTGGTTCTGCTGAAGATGATGATGATGATGATGAAGGCATTAAAACGCATTATGAGGAAAAAGGTTAATAAAATGCTATGGGATGTGAAGGTGGTTAAAGATCTGATTTAACAGCTAGCTGGCTGCTCAGTACAATTAACCACCAATACACTTTATTGTTACAATAAGATTAGATTTATAATTTGTAGTCTTCCTATGATGCTTAAATATCATATGTCACGAACATATACACTCAAAGGATTTCTAAACGTCAAACTAAGACTTTCATAATTTTATGGAAAGGGGTTATGCATTTTATTCAAACTAAATTATTTATTTCATACAATTCATTACTTATAATGTGATACAATATTCAATTTGTACATACGCATTTGATTGTCCATAGCATACCGTGGTTGTAAAATGTACACAGTTTAGTGCATGGTATATCCAACATTTTCTTGAATGGCAACCCGACAACTCACCTCATTGACCCAATGTACCTGTGTATGAAAAATTGAGAGAAGGCAGCTCATGTAATTTATTCAACATCGACTTTTCGATTCAGCATATCTCACATGTGTGCAAGTTCAGGCAAACTGTGGCATGCAGCCTGTACGAGTGCAAGACAGTGTGCCATGTCATGTTGCCAGAGAGACGCCATCCAGACATGGGCTTCATACGAAAGTACATTGGATCGTTGAGATTGAGATGTCGGGTTGTCATTCAACAATTGTGTACAGTTTACAACCATGGTGTCTGTCCTTTATTTTAGGGTGATTCCTCTACAACCAGTATTTCAACAGTCAAATGCGTATGTACACCTTAGGTCTATAGAATTTTGAAAAAGTCTAGGTGGACATTCAGAAATTCCTTTGAGTGAAGATAAGAAAAAAACAGCAGCATGTCTAGGTAAATGGTTAACTTTGTATTTTTTCTCCTGGAAAGCTGGCTACGTGTTTGCCTATAACACCCAGCCTTACTTCACTGGTATCGGAGAGACGAAGGAGGATATTGCGAAATACATGGGCTGGATTCCTATAGTGGGTGGCAGCCTGGGGGTGGTAGTTGGTGGCTTCATATCTGACAAGGTCGTGAAGGGGCGAGGGATATACGCTAGGGTCTTCGTTGTGATTGCCAGTTTGGTAAGTTGGGAGCTTCATTTTTTGTGTTGTATATATACTGATATGTGTTAAGTTGGGAGCTTGTTTTTGTGTTACCTGGATAGCATGGCTGACTTAAAGGGATCCTTTTGTAGCAGGCTGCAGCTTTGTCAAACTTATCAGGGTCACTCAGTTTTTCCTCAAATTAAATGAAACATGGCTAATAACAAAATGTTTGTATTTTTAGCCTATCACTGTCAGTGACTAAACATTGAGTGAAGGAAAACCAAAACATAATAAATTTTATTCACGAATCAAACTGATATTTAACCATCTCTGCATGATTTAAGAAGGTTGGGTGATCACCATGTCCCACCAAGTAACAAATGAATATGACCAATTGAGCTTGCACAGATACACTGGCCATTGCTACACTATTTTTCACACATGTCGTGGTCATGTTTTTGCACATCTGCTGTAGGTGACAAAATATTGTTACATGCAGTCACAATGACTGCCGGGGACCAGATAATAGCATCGCTATATCTGAAATATCTTTACGAGCGATTTCATAACAGGCGGAGCTGACTACATTGAATTATATAAAGCGTCTGCGGGGACCGTTGGATCTATATGGTTTAAAGCAGTATATCATTATAAGCGATATTGTTACAAGTGGAGTTTACTGTATGTTGAAATATACTAAATATAGAAGACTCTTGATGGCGACATAATAAGTCTCAACTGTAATTTAAAAGGATTTTTTTTTTATCAAAATATTCAAATCTTTGAATCTTGCTGCAGTTTTGAGTCACTTAACTGGTAATTTTGTTTGATTAATAATGGCTGATGGAACTCAAGTGAGCAGTCTTAAGGCCCTCTTGTTTGTAAACCAGTCAAACGTTTTTCACATGATATCCCAGAGTATCTATTGAATAATCTGGTACCAGTACTTGAATTTAATTTTATTTCAGGTTATAGCTGCCCCTTTTGCAGCCGGCACATTGTTTTTTGACCCTCCTGTAGCATACATCTGCCAGATCCCATGTTATTTATTTGGTAAGTCTTCATTTTTTATTTCCTTTCTGTGTTGAGATATAGGCCAGGCATGTAATTTATGAATAGAACATAATTTTTCAATGCCTTCTTGCATTAAGACAAGTCATATGATTTTTTAGCTCGACTATTCGAAGAATATGAGAGCTATTGTAGTCGCCCTGGCGTCGGCGTTGCAGCTTTTGGTTAAAGTTTTGCGGGCAAGATACTATCAACCTTATATCTCAATAACCATTTATGGTATTGACTTGAAAGTTTATAAATATGTTCAGGGGCATCAGACAACCAAGGTAGATAACTCTTGATGGAATATTTACAAAAATTTTGGTTAAATTTTGCATGCAAGTTACTTTCATGCTAATATCTCAGTATCCAGGCATGCGATTGATTTTAAACATCTTTAATATATTTAGGAGTATCATACTATCAAGGTAGATAACTTTTGATGGAATATATTACAAGTTATGGCCCCTTTTTTATCTTAGAAATTTTGGTTGAAGTTTTGCATGCAAGGTACTTTCATGCTTATATCTCAGAGTCCAGGCATGGGATTGATTTGAAACATCTTCAATATGTTTAGGGGTATCATACTATAAGGGAAGATAACACTTGATGGAATATATAAAAATTATGACCCCTTTTAACTTAGAATTTTGGTTAAATTTTTGCATTCAAGCTACTATCCAGCTTATATCTCAGAAATTGCTTGTTGAATTGACTAGAAAGTTAAGGAGTGTCTTCAGGGGCATCAGAAAACTAAGGAGGATAACTTTTGGACTGAATTTTATACAAATTATGGCCCTTTTCTAACTTGGATTTTTGGTTAAAGTTTTGCATGCACAGTGTTATTGTGCTTATGTCTCAGTAACTAGGCATGGAATTGATTTTAGACATCATAAAAATATTAAGGGGTATCAGAATATCAAGGTATATCATTTTTGACTATTATTATGTACAGGGTATGTGAAAGGCAAGAACTGAAATAGATTTCATTTGATTTACTAACAAGCATTTTGAATAGTCCAGCGTGCTGTCCTCTGACAGCTCTTGTTTCACTTATTAAAACTAGAAATTGATGATGTGTTTTCTTATGAATTATTTTCTGATAAAAAAAGTTTTTCTGGTTTTAAATGATAGATATTGTTTCAAGATTGCATGGTAATCAGAGCATCCGCCTTGGAAGCAGGTGATGATTTTGATCCCTGGTGGTGAATAAATTGTACTGGTATCCTAGCAACCTAGGTTATCAGCTCCTCGTAAATATGACTGGTTCCTGGCCTGTTATATTTAGCCCAGTGTGATGCCATTGGTACTAGAACAACATACCCCATCCCTTCTTTTTCTGCTGTGCACATTACATATATTGAAACATCCGTCATCGCTTGATTACAGAGGTCGTTTGAGTACGGAGGTTGCAACTTTGCACACATTTATGCTACTACTGTCTATTATGCTCAGTTTGATTGGTCTGATATTTATCTTACATAATTATTTTATAATGAATTATCACCAAAAGACATCCTTAGCGCAGAGATTTAGCGAAATGTCAACAGTTCGATGTTGGATTCTGTTCCTTACCATGTTTCAATTTATGTCATGTAGAAGAAAAGGCAGGGACGAGGGTATATAGTGCTAGTGTCAGTGTGTCACACTAATGTGAGTATATATAGAGTATTATGTCACATGTCATCAACATGATACTGCAGTGTGGCAGCAATGTATAGTATAACCTACCTTTAGGACCACCTTAGAATTAAGACCACCTTAGAATTAAGACCACCTGGCTGTTATGACATTCATTTTTGGAAGCAAATAGTCATACTGGTAAGCAAAAATTCATTGGTCACTTGTCCCACAATTAAGACCCTCTCTAAATAAACTCCAAATGACTGATATATACTGTTGATGGGGCATGTAACAGAATTAGGACACAATTACAAATGGTATATTCTGACTTGCATTGCAGGTGAGATGTGGATTGGTATAACATTAGCAATTGTTGTGGAGCTGGTCCCCAGTAATATTCGTACCTCAGCAGTGGCTGTTTACCTGTTCATCATCAGTAATATTGGTGGAAACATGCCGCTGCTGGTTCCCCCAATTCAAGAGGCATTTGAAAATGCAAACTTCACAAAATCACAGTCATTACGAGGTAAGTTTTAAGTTGAAATAATTGATAGGTTAGCATTCATTTTAATTTATTTTTACAGTAATCCATTCATCATTAAATTATAATCATGGTCCTTCAATTGCTCATAAAGACTTCAGAGCAGATGAAAGCATCCATTGATTTGGAGTTTGCTTATAAATACAATATTGTAGCTCAGATTCTACAGTCTGCCAAGCAAAGAAAAATCCACTGTTTCATACACCATTTAAAGTTCAGTTAATTAATATTCATGAAGTCATAAATTTGTACATGAATATTCATGAAGTAAAGGGTTATACCCCTTCTTCACAGAGATGAGGGCTGCATAGAAATCACATTTGTCACTTCCCATAATGTCCAGTCCAATACTCACATTACGTGAACACAAAATTGGATATGGGGGTATAAATTACCTTTAGTGATGAGCTCTATTTTTTTCTGTCATTACTTCATGAATTTAGCTTTTATAGCATGGGTTATATTTTAAAAAAATGTACCTGCTTCACAGTGCTATTAGTTAGTTGCCAATTTCTTTTGGAAATGGAGTCATTATACTTGATGCTTGGGATTCAATTTCTGACTTCCTTTTTAGCTCACCTGAGCACATTTGCTCAGGATGTGCTATTAGGATCTATGAATGTCCGTCATCCGTCTCTCGTCCACAATTAGTTTGTTTGCACTCTAGCATCTTCATTTCTTAAGCAATCGTCTTTTTAACATTTTTTGACAATGTTTATTACCATAATCTCTCAGCCAAGTTTGATTATGGCTAATATCGGCCAATTAGGTCAGGAGTTATGCCCCTTTTGGTGCTTAAATTTGTCAGATTTCACTTGGATTATGTATTCAGTACAACTAAGCTATAATTTAGTAACTTGTACAGGCATTGAAGGCAGTTTTTCTCAGGTGAGTGTCTTTATGGCCATCTTGTTTGTAAGACTTTGAAAAAAAAAATAGAATTTACACCTTTTTTTACCAATCGCATTGATTTAAATCCAGTTCAAGCAAGAGGCTCAAAGCTGTATTTATGATTTGGTTGAAACTTTTCTTTCATATTGCAATATTTGCAGCAGAACTATATCATTCTGAGTTATCAAGGTACATCACAAACCTTTTATCTCCCTTTGTTTAACTTCTTTATGTCTTCTCCGGAACATAACTGGAAAATTATACAAGGTGTAGACTTGAAACTTAAAATATAGACAGATGGCATCTAGGAGAAATGCAGTGTCCAGGAACTAATACTCTGCCTGCCCCCCCCCCCCCTTTTTTTTTTAAATATCTCCCTTTGTTTATATTTCTTTACTTACTTAATTACTTACTATCATAACCAATACACTATGTACACAGGTTCTGTGCTTGAGTCTGGCTTCTCATGTATCAAATTGTTTTGCAAGGGTATTAATCACCTTCAGTGATAGTTCTAGTTTTTACTTCTTGGCTATCCTGTTATTTTGCGGGACTTTAACATGAATATAATTGGCTGCAGGTGCCCTGTATATATTGTATCCTGGACTCTACTTACTTGGAGCTGTGCTATTCTTCCCTGCCATGGTGTTGATGAAGCGAGACCAGGAAAAGATAAAGGCCCAAGAATATGTTAACATGGATGAAACTAAATCTTAAAGTGTTCTCACTGTTATCCATTTTATTGTGTCACCTGCTGTAAGCAGAGGTGACACATAGGGATCACTTTTCCGTCGTCTGTCTGTCCGTCACATTTTTCTGTCACGCTTCAGCAGGTGACATACATGTTCTGAAGAACACTCTTGTTAATAAGGAAAGAGAACACAATGAGGAAACATGGTATTGTCAAAGTGAAATAGCATGAATTTATTTGTTGCTTGTCTTTTGGATCATATATTTTTTCACCCATGAATTGAACACATGCTTTAAATCTTAATCTAAACAGTGTTGAAATGCATCAGTAATGCAGATTTATAAGTTCAGAATTGACAATATAGTCTTTCTGGCATTGCATATCATTTGCCTACATATTAAGACCAGCTGATTTCATTTGGAACTAAGCAGTTTGAAGGCAATTGGAACATTCTATATTAGACTTAAATTTATACATCATCATCAAAATTTACATTATGTTGTTTTTAGTCTTTTTTTCTGTACTTTTTGAATTCTATATTTTATTATTGACAACTGATAACAAATCCATTTGATGACATATCTACAGTGATCACTTCCATGACAGTTGCCTGATTGTTATCAGTGTGATAAAGACACTTTTGTCCACATGTAATGCAGTTGAACAAAATATGCACACACTTTATGTATTTTTGTCTCATGATATTATCAGAATGTGGTCTGTGATTTGATGAGTGCTTTTTTCCTCATATTTATCTTTTTTGTAGTTATTTTGTCTCAATGGAGAACACTTTATGAATGTTTGTTACAATTGATTTTTTTCAAAGATTGCTGATAAGTTAGGTAGTGTACAGGTATGTTTATTAATTCATACCAGTATTAAAGTACAAAACTTGTAACATATTTGGGAGGTAATATTTTTCTTAAATTTGTGACTTTATTATCCTCATATATTTACTACATGCAGTATTTGTTCTTAACGATTAGCTTCATGTTCTTTTAGAAAGAAACCAATATTAGATTTACTCCAGAGATCTGCAATACTTGCTTGATCAAATTTAATGTCTACGAAAAGACATGGTGTTTCGTCATTTTACACATATGTTAATGCAGTAATTGTTCAATATTCCATCCTTTTGTAATGTAATTGTCATAATTGTGGGACAATATATCAACCTAACAATGGGGAGAGAATATCAGCTTAATAATGGTGAAAGTAAGAGACTACTGTGGCTAGGTCTGAAATGCCATAACATAGGCGTGAAATGTGATATACCGTCTAGCAAGAATGATAACTGAAAACATTACAAGAAGAGGGAATAATGTGGTGAAAATATTTGGATGTTATTAAGGATTAAGTTTTTTTTATTGATTCTACCTACGGGTAATAAATTTACATGTTTATTTACATGTGTATTTACATATGTGATAAAATGATTACATTTGTAAACTATCAGAAACTTAGACTTAAATCTTTTTCTACGTTATACATCTATTTTTCTTTTGTATTAGAATATATATTTTCATTTAAGAAATGATAAATCTGCATAGCTTATGGTGATGTACTTAAATAGTCATTGAGAGAGAGAGAGAGAGAGAGAGAAGAGCAGTTGACAAGTATTTGTGAGTATATTTCCATTTCTTGTTGTGTAAAGATTCAACATGACATAAAATTTTACTAATATTCATATATTACCTTTTTGTAAAAATAGTTTCAAATGTATTGTATTTAAATAAAGTAAATCATGACACCTTGTAGATAGTGGTTTTTTATTGTTTTCAAATGAAACATACATATAACTAAGTGGTTAGAGCATTCATTCTGGAATCAGGAGGTGTCAGTTCGATCTCGCTTGCTAAATACCATAGTTGTAACAAAAAGTACTGGTTAAGCTCCCTTGCATATAAGTTGGTTCCAGGACTGGTTAGCATGGTGTCAGGATAATGTGACTTGGTGTGGTATCATGCCACATGTCTATAGTGTGATACTGCAGTGTAGCAGTACCATATCTGTCTCAAGCAGACAATCTCCAAATGACTGAAATACTGTTGGTTGGACTTAAAATCCAAAACGTACATACGTTATTAATTATTGTGTTTGTTACTGACACTACACAGAAATATAGGGGTCAGTAATGTTCATAGGATCAGTACCAAACCCAATAGTTGATATGTTTCAGCAACCAAATTTCCTAGTCATATATTTGTTGACCAATAATCAAGCAATGTCAAGGTAACTGTACTTCAGTTAATTTTTACACATTTTTCCAATTAAATATTCTGGTATTGATAGATATGCAGTATATTTCATGACACATCCCTGCAGTCTGATAACTGTTCCCTATTACAACTAATGGTACAATCCAAAATGAAGAAAGGACAAGTCCAATTAGGAATCCACAAAATGTGTAATGAAAATCAAACCTGATTTCAGCATGTGTTCTGAAAATGATTTCATCTCGTGATAATCAAGTGGTATCTTAAATGACAGGGGATGCTTGTAAAGAAGCATGCAGGAGTTACTCAACAAAAATCATAGATAAGAGTAAAATATTCATATGGTATACAATTAACATGATACATTTACTGATGATATATTAGAGATGTTGTTTGAAGAAGACATAGAAGTCGGTTGTTAATGTTTAGATTAGACATTAGAGTATGTTGTTTCAATATGTTAAGAGACATAAAGTGGGTTGTGTCAATATGTTTAGAGACATAGAAGCAGGTTGTGTCAAAGTGTTAAGAGACATAAAAGTGGGTTAATGGTGTCAATATTCAGTGTCTGACAAATTCTCAAAAATTCTGGTAGCCCACTGAGCTACCGGATTTGGAAGCTAATAGCCCAGAATTTTGTTGACAATTCTAATGTACAGCAGTGCTTAGACTCAGTCGGTCTTTATAAAATTTATTTTATCAATGTGTAGTTTACAGTTACAAAAAGCAGAGGGAACAATTAAAATGTTAGATCAATCAAAGACATCAGTAGCAGAGAACTTTAGTTTAACCAGAAAAGCATCATGAAGTAGAATGTAAAACTTTCAGGCCATTAATCCTACATGCTTAATATTACATTTTCCAAAACTTAACCTTATGCATAAACTATATCAGCAAACATATTTTGCATTACATACATATTCACATTTACAATCACATTGAAAAGAAAAACAAAATTTTCATGGTAAGAATTTCACAGAAATGAACATAAGAAATATATTTAAAATACAAATGTAAATTTATTTTATATATGAAAAATATAAATAAATGAAACGCTGTTTACATTAATTTTTATTATCCTTTTTTTTATCTTTCACTTATTTCTAGTTACCTCCCTTGTACACGTAAAATATCTAGCACAAAACTGGACTGCCGTTTTCATTTGTCAATTTTCAGGTTTGATACAGTCAAAAAGTTGTTAACCCCCCAAATTTTAATTAAACATGATTATTTTGATGCTCTCAATCAAATTTTCTTTGTTTTTGCTCACTTAAAAATCTGGAAAATAAATCCGCGAAAACCCATGACATAATCGGCGACAGTGATCAAATAATTACAATTACCAGAGTAAAATAGGTAATTAAAAACACATGTATGATTATATTGCCGAGAAATTCTGAGGAAAGTTAATTCTTACTTTGCATATGAGAAAAATCATTCAAAATTGGTAAAAAATGTGTTTATTGTCGTGCAGTTGAAGCCGAGATATGGCGTCTGTTTATGACGGAAATATTGGAACTTAAAATTTACTTTTGGAGGATATTCATGGTTTTCTTTTTACTTTTCCTACATCAAGTTGGGATACTGTTGGCATACAGAATGTTGCCGAATATTGGTCTGGGTTTTATAAGCAGGAAAACTATTCCTGTTGAAAGTGTCTGCAAACTTCGAAACTATCCGAGTAATCCGCAAGCATCAGTGTCGTTCACAATCTCCACGCAGTTATCTCCCCTTCATTCTTCGGCATAGATTACTGTACAGATAAGGGGAAGTAACCGCTGCGGACAGTTTGTGTCGTCCATTGATTGGATTAATTGATACGGCGAACAGGCGAATGACTCCACGATTTCATAGATACCTGATCAGTGATCACAGTAAGTATTTTCATTACATAATATACTGTGTAGTATAGAAGAGGGTGTACACAGCTTGATGACACCGGGCAACCAGACACAGGACATGGCAGAAGCCCGCGGGCTACTAACGTAAAAGAAGTGGTATCCCGGCCAACAAATTTGGTAGCCTACGGGCTTCGGGCATAGGATTTGTCGGACACACAAAGAGTCAATATGTTTAGAGACATAGAAGCAGGTTGTGTCAAAATGTTTAGAAACATGGAAGTGGGTTGTGTCAAAATGTTAAAGAGACATAGATGTGGGTTGTGTCAATTTGTTTAGAGCATTGGGTTGTGTCAATACGTTTAGAGAAGTGGGTTGTGTCAATATGTTTAGAGAAGTGGGTTGTGTCAATATGTTTATAAACATGGAAGTGGATTGTGTCAATATGTTTAGAGAAGTGGGTTGTGCCAGCATGTTTAGAGAAGTGGGTTGAGTCAATATGTTTAGAGCATTGGGTTGTGTCAATACGTTTAGAGAAGTGGGTTGTGTCATACGTTTAGAGAAGTGGGTTGTGTCAATATGTTTATAAACATGGAAGTGGATTGTGTCAATATGTTTAGAGAAGTGGGTTGTGCCAGCATGTTTAGAGAAGTGGGTTGAGTCAATATGTTTAGAGACGTAGAAGTGGATTGTGTCAATATGTTTAGAGCATTGGGTTGTGTCAATACGTTTAGAGAAGTGGGTTGTGTCAATATGTATAGAGACGTAGAAGTGGATTGTGTCAATATGTTTAGAGACTTAGAAGTGGGTTGTGTCAATATGTTTAGAGCATTGAGTTGTGTCAATACATTTAGGGAAGGGATGTTTAGAGACACATAAGTGGGTTGTGTCATATGTTTAGAAACATTTATATGTAAAGAAACCTGTAGAATGAATTCTCTCTATGTTTAAAGATATCGAAATAGGTTGGGTCTATATGTTTACAGACATGTAGCAGGTTGTACTATATGTTTAGAGACCTGTAGAAAAATTTCTCTATATGTTTAAAGATATAGAAGTAAGTTGTGTCTATATATTTACAGAATGTAGCACGTTGTATCTTGAGAACTAGAGGCAGGTTTTGTCGAAATGACTATAGAGACCTGTCACTAAATGGTGCTAAATAGATCGTTGTAAGCATGTGTGAAAATGCAAATTATAAATACTATTGTATGGTAACTCCATTAATAGTTGTCCAAATACCCTTGCTTACAACCTATTGTTGTCTGCTTATCCCACCCCCCACACACATATGAAAACAACAGATCCTTCCGTGTACATGATTTGCTTTATGGCAGTTTGGATGGAAAAGAACAACAAAGTGGTAGGATTATTATAATTGTATCGGTCATTGAAGCAAAGTTATAAATAGTTTTGATAAAAATGAAATAAATACATAGCTTAAAATATTACAATCAAAATATAATAACAAAATCACAGTTAAAATGTATTTAAAGTTATGTCTATGTCACTGATCACATGCAGTTTCTGTTTTAAATATTAGATTTTGTCTTGGTATGATAAATCACACTTTCATATCTATGTGTATCTGATACAATTTTTAAAAATACTTAAACGTTGAGAGATCGAAATATTATAAATTAATTTTATTTAACAGCATTTCATACATTATATTCATGACTTGCATGCAGAAAAGTGAAACCTTGTAAAATTAATAGGTAAATAATTTGTGTATTTCATGCATTGAAATAAATTCAAATCTTACCAAATTTCGCAGCCAAATAATGACTGAGAGGAATATATATGCATGTGGTCAGTAATAAAACATTTCCCATGTGAAACAAGAAAAGGTATACATCAAATAAACAGTCAGGACTCAAACACACACATTGATGGTGCATGACCATGATCAATTGGACTCTGAAGAGGGATTCAACACATGCATTAGGAATGTAATTTCTTCCAGATCGGCACTATTGCATCTGGAATGTGCATCACGAGGGATAAAGCCACAGTCAGACATTCTAATATAAATGGTAGATGGTGTATTTTCTTTCCATTAAGCGGAAGTATAATCATTATCTCCTTGTTAATATATTTCACTTACGTCAACATTTTTTACTACTTTCCTTTATGAAAAAATCTCTACATACTGGGACAAATGTAATGTTATCCTGATGCTGCTAGGATAACGAACTTAATCTACTTGAATATATCTACAGATTTAGGTCTACAAATAAGATTTCAATCGCATATTAAATGCTAGGCAGGCAAAGGAATAACAATAAATGAAGCAAGGATTTAATCATTTTCTATCATAAACGGTATACATTTAATATTGTGCCTGAAGAAAATATAACACTTTACACAATAAATATTTTTTGTACGCAATAACTCTGACAGATATCCAAAGATAGGAAGTCACCAGCAATTGATAAAACATTATAATAGTTCAAATGTTGAATCTTTATTCTCTGTGCTATTGCAGAAAACTATCAAATGCACATCATTTAAGATGGGGGAATGGTGGGAGCTAAATGGAAGATATCGACAGTTTTTGTTCGTTTGACAACAAAGCTTCACAAATGGTACTGATGGTCAGTTTAATTATAAACACAAACACCATGTTTCACTTTGATCAAAATCTCAAGTTTTCGATGATTTACATATTTTAAACGTCATGCTGATACCCCATGGTATATGATTACATTTTATGATTACACATTATGAAATCATATATAACATTATACATATAATCATTTGTATACAACATAAAATCTCTTTTCATTTGCATTCACAACAATTTCAACAATGATAGGGCTTTTGAAAACAACACAATAACATTTATCAAATTAATGTAATTAACCAACAGTTAAATATAGATTCATGCTCAACAATCAAAGAATATTTATCTATCAACAACTTTCACCCAGTATTCATTTGAACATATAAAATAGGAAGTGCATTAAATGCCACATGGTATTCCTACTCATAATAGAAACATATTATATTTATTTACACACAATGGAATAGTTTATAAATATATTTCAAATAAACAACATCTCGAGTCAATTAACGGAAGATATAATAATTTAGCTGAAAGGTAGCCACTTCACACAGACTTACTTCATGATTATTCATCAGGCATTGTGACAAATGATATACATTAGCTTCTTAGCCTAGGTTTACAAAATCTTCTTTTATTGGCTATGTCAAGACTATGTCAATAGAAAACACGTATAGCAATTAGCAAGGGGTCTAAAACAATGAGAGTGGAACAGATAAGGATATATGTGCTTTTTTAAAATGAAAGTGACATCAATGTCAAGTAGGTTAATACATGTATATATTTTTTTCCTGCATGATCTTGCTTTCATGATGAAATTACAAAATGTATATTGATTTTAAACAATATTATTATACTAACAAATAAGCTTATATTTTGATATTTTCAATATTTATGCTTTCCAATTAAAAGAAAAAACGTGTTAAGCTTTTTAATACAAAGCCTCTCTCACCCTCTCTCCATATAATAATATATACATGTATATACTGTATTTCTTTATAAATTTATATATATAATCTATTACTTCGTAATATGAAGTATTTAGCTATGGTAGCTTTGGTTACAAACCATACGTTTTCTTTTATCGATCAGAAGTGGCATTACCTGTTTTAACACTGTACAAAATGACGTGACCCACCCATACTACCAAATATATCTTGAGCATGCTGTATTAATAGAGACAATACACATGGAATGGATTTTTATATAATTAAAAGTATAAAAACATAATAATTCATTATATGTTATAAATGTCACATCGATAATTACATAAAAGAATGCATTCTATTACAGGCAATGGAGTAAGTTACTGATATTTAGTGAAGTGTAGTAAAACTTTGGAATAAATAACAAGTCTGACCCATTTACAGGCAAGTCAGGGTGTGTCTAGACTGAAAAAAATACATACACAACAATATTAAGTCAGCACCCTTCTTACTATTTCCAATGTATAGTGTAGACAAAGATAAAACACTGCAGTTTTCTAAAATTCTAGTTTGCTTCTGCTAAAAGGCCTGTTAAGTTCAAATAATTTTACAGTCTTTCCAAATGACTTAAGTTTGATATAATGGCTATGGCTAAACTACAGGCATATTTGTTACTTTGCCAACAAAAATCACTGATGAATAATCACTAAATGTAAAAAAATCTATAGTATTTTTTTTCAATTATTACTATTACATTTACAGAAATGAGTGGACGATGAAACCTCTATGGAACACAATTATTATCAAAATAGATATAATCAGAAATGAACACACAACTTGGCAAAAATAATTACAAGAACGAACAAGCTGGCAAAATAGACAATTGACAGCAGGGCTGGGTAATTGACGATCTGTGAACAAGATAGGCCATGCTATATAGTGTGATTATGATTGTATTAGTGGACACAATCCTTTGACTTCTTAGCTTGGCCCATCACACCTATTTCTATACTGAGAAAATCTTGAAAATACACAAAATATTTTAAAAACGGTGATCATCATTTTAATATGTAGTTTCTCACCCAAGTATTATTTTTGAGTATGAAGATTAAACCATCGTCCATTTAAAATGGCTCTTATTGAAGTATGTTGTACCTCGACTGTTTTGTATAACATACCCTTATGTACAATGTTTTGATTTTGAGTTATAATACGTATAAAGTCACCAGAATGATTTCTCTGGTGACTCATGATGCTCTAAACTGTCACCGCTAGGGGACAAATATATCTGGAAAATGTGTTCCGATTGAGCACTTGTAAACGATCTGACGCCTTTCTCGTGACGTAACGCTGTCTTCTGTTTCATGTCTCTTCCAAACTTCTTCCGGGTATAGTTCATCATAAAATATTCGCCAACAATGGATATGTCAGCAACAAACACTCAAAACCGGCCCTGTCATACTCAATCGTGCACCTGTAACTATCATATGACGTCATCAGAACGTGACCTGATCACGTGGCACTTATGTTCCGGAAGTGCCTAACGTCTGACTTTCTAGTATCTTTCTTGTTTATTATTCAGTTGCAGGCGCAACTGAAGGGATAACACATCATTCGGGTACTGATAAAATCCGGATTCTCTACAATTTCAAATAACGAATGCAAAAAAGAACAAAAGCATAAATGCTAACACCAATCATCATCGTCGTCATCTGAATTGTTTGTCAGAGGTACATTGCTATCACTTCTCATTTCAAGTTTTTCAGGTTTTCTACCGCCACCATTTCTTCTTTTGTACCCATTCTGAACATTGGCCCCAGGTCTAGGCGATCGTGGAGCATGCCCATGGGGAGGGTGCATAGGATTTGAATTTGAATGTCCACGTGATCTTTCGCCCCTCCCACGACTTACACTAGCGCCACCTGGATTTGATTCATCGATATTTCTACTGGAAACATGCCTAATTCTATCCTGACTTCCTAACCTATTAAGATCAGGGGAATGAGAAGTTCGATGATACGGATCACCAGGCGGGGGGAAATTGTCCTTGACGTTAGAGCGTCGACTGTAATGACCCGGAAGTGATCTCGTTTGACCCGGTTTATCACGTGGGTCACTGATTTTGTTGAGGTTATTTCTCTCAGTGGGACTGTATGGTTCTGGTCGCCCCATCTTTCCTGGAGGTGGAATATTATGTGGAACTACTGCAATGTTAAGTTTTGGTTTGTGGGTAGGAGAAGCGTTAAGTCTTGGGAAATTTATACTTCCAGGGCTTTTGGAAGGCTGCGGAATAGTTGGAGAAGGCATAACGCGCGGCATGTTTTCTTTGAGCTTAGGTTGAGCAAGGTTAAGCGACGAGGGCTTGGTTGGCTGAACTGGAGCCATGGGTAGTTTTCGTGTAGCTCTCTTTGGCGGCGTATTCACTGGACTGCCTATACTAGGACTTGGACTCCTGGACCGGTCGGTCAGGTTCGATCCGCCATAGTATTCATTCATTGGTGTGGATGAGGGTGTCCCATTCGGTGAGGGCGTGCGGGAACGTGTTTCCAGGGAGGTGGAGCGATACATCTCGTGCTTAATGTGGGGACTAGGGAGAGGGGATCCCATGACGTTAGTTTGTGACATCAGCGGGGGACGCTTTACACGTGGGCGACTTGGGCGCAGCTGTGGCGAGTTGGGGATACTGATGCTCTCATCCGTCCGCACGACGGCTGTAATGTAGAGAGTCAAAGCAATCATTGTATTATACTTTATTTGTAATCTGTTTCATGGTCACTAAACAAGAGAAAAAAAAAATCTGCAGAATCAACTCCTGTGTACTCTACTGACATTTCAGATCGTAAGAAATGTGTTGCTAACCCATCACAGCAAAAATTTAAGTGTTTTTAAACCTTTTAAAGAGAACTGTATTACTGAGCTAGATAATCCATTCTTAATTATGAGTATATTTAGTAATATTTGCATGCATCAAAATATTATTGTTTGTTAGCTTGAATGTAGATAATTGACTTTATTGATTGAGTGTATTTTTCTATTAATTATCACCATCTTTACGAATTGTCGGTACAATAATTACAGACGTGTAAGTTGGTTTTATGGTATCTTCAATTTATATCATTTCGAGCAGTGCATATATAGTAAAGATGCATATTGAACCCCTTGTATATATGTCTTAAATTGTGTTACATAAAAAAACTAATATTTAAAAAGATCTATATAAATAAATATTTATTATTTTAACCAGGATTTCCAAGTGAAGATCTAATCGGATTTTATTTTGGTAAAGGTTGGCGGCCTTCGACATTCTTTGAAGTATAGTAAATAACTTGACAAATTCAAGTCAAGGTCACATTTAGTAGTTGAAGTTAAACAACAGGTTGGTTTGTGGAATTCCAAATCTCCTTTTTGTACTAAATTTCAGATGAAATAAGTAAGTAAGTAAAGTAAGAATTTACGTTTGTATTTGCGTCGGTCTTGTTCTGCAATGGTGTGGGCCTGCTCACATATGTTCGCCACTGCCGACGCAAATCCGACGTCGTTCTGACTTCTTCTTGGTGACGTTGATCTACGGAACGGCAGTGGTGAAGTGCACGGGGAACCAAACGGACTCCTGTGGTTCAGAATTGGAGAACGAGGACTGACTGGAGTTGTCGGAAGTGAGGGCGTGTGGCCGAGTTGGCTCGATTCAGACGTTGCCCTACATAATGGTGTCCCGGCGTGCTCCGGCCGAAGTCCATGGGAGAAGTCTCGTTTGTCCAGGGACTAAAACAACGTTTGATTGAACATAATCAAGGTTTTTTTATGCAAGTGTAAGGATTGGAGTCTAGTTATGTTCCATCTTATACTTCTGCAAGCGCTGTCACTGTTTACATTATAGCATATCGTCATGTAATTTGAACTATTTGCAATCACAGTTGACAAACCATCATATTAGGTAAGGGAAGTGGATGCTAATATTAAAAGTAATGATAATCTCATAAAATAAATAAAGAAAAATATATGTATCTGGATTCTAGTTGCTTAAACTTTATTTATCCATTTCATTATTGTGGGAAGAAACCGGAGAACCTGGAGAAAACACAAATGTCTTGACTGGCGACTTTTTTACTTTAATAGTTTTGGCAATTCTCAGCATGAACATTACAGAAACAACAAATGACTAAGGTAATCTATACAGCATATCTTTTCAATAATATGTAGCTAAAGTAATTATAAAAAGAAGACTAAGATATATAAATGGCATAGCCCACGAAACGAAACTAACTATTTGCAACTAAGTCACAGAACTAAAGAACCAAAAATCCCATAGACAAAAGGCTGTAAAGGAGAGAAACATACGTTTATGTAAATATACCGAAATAACATAACTTAAAAAAAGAAAAAAATATGGACAAGTAAAAGGACTGAACCGTTTCATCCAATATATTAATCTTTTTTTTTTATAAAAGGTACAGCTGGCACCAAATGGAATATGCTTTCAAATGTATGGATCCATCAGTATGCCATGGAGGTGTATACCCAAGAAAACCACCACCACCAGTGCCAGCACCACCACCAACACTGCCAGCACCACTCTGGTACCTTGTAGTGGTCGGACACCACAAATATGTGTGGTTGCTTGTCTTCCGGCATACTATCATCCTCATCGTTAGAATACGAGTCATTTACGTAACCTCCGTAATGTATGTATCGAACTTGCTACAAGTTGTAAGAATATGTCTAAGTTGAATCATTTGATTAACCTTAACTCTTAAACCTTTCCCTCATACAGACTCATTTTGACGCACTCAATAGGTATCACATAAAGCCTGATCTGCAGAAAACCACAGTTAAACCTTACCAAATTTAATTATAAAGTCCTCATTTCCAGACCACTGAGGAGCAGCGAACAGCATAAAACCTGATCAGCCTGAGAGTTACTCGCAGGCTGATCTGGTTTTATGTTGTTCGCATAGGTCTTTTCATGGTTTCCTCTATGAGGGAAAGGGTTAATCTAACGGCCAACCATGATTTTCAACCTATTCAGGTCTCGATCCTTTTCAGGGTGAAACAGAAACACATTTTTAAAAAAATAACTTACACAAAGACATCATAAGTACACTTATTTTTTTAAACTTAGATTACTGACTAAATTATATTTACACAACTTATATGGAGAAGGAGAATGCGTTGACCGAGTGGCGAAACAACCGGAATAAAGGAATTCGAATTCAGAAATCTATGTAAAATTGTTAATTGTTATGAACAATTCATTTCACATAATGTTGTCATGCGTAATCAAACAGTTGAACACTTACCTGCAGGCTCCCGGAATCAGCATTGTGCGATGAACGACCTCCCCTACGTTTACTACTACTGCGGCGTAGAAAACTGAAAGAACGGTGTCGGGGAGAGCGGTCATTTTCGAGACTGAAATCACACAAACACAACAACACACACGTTACACGGGCATGCACATCACTGACGCGACAAGTTCAGGAACGATACAAGGTTTTTCTTTTCAGTACGAAGCGAAGAACAAACGAGATACTCAAACAATCAGTATACTACATAGCTTACGGATGGAGACAGTTTTGGTTCAAACTTCATGACAAGAAGGAGTACAAAACGAAGAAACAAGAAATGTCTTTTAAAAAAGATATGCGGCGTTGATAGGGGTTTAAGTGAATTTAGAATGTACGAATTGTTATCGGTGAAGCGTTTTATACCGTGAAGTTAAGCAGTTGGCGAGGTAACCACTGATGTAATGAAGCTAAATAAAACCGTCTTTCAGTCATACGGAGACAATGAAACTATAAAATGCGATATAATCGTACTTTTCGATTGTGCAAATATATATGGCGTTCGGCCAAAAAAACAAAAAACAAAAAAAAGGCGTATATCTATTAACCTTATTAAAACATCGTATTTGAAGCATATATTTTTTCCAAGCTGTCAGATCAACAAACACTGGAGCGTAATTTTTTCCCACCAGTATAGGCATTTTCTATCAAGGAAGAATATTTATTTGTCCTATCTTACCGGCATCCGTAAAAAGGTCAAAAGTGGGGTTTGACAGGTGATAACATTGAAAAGTATGGGAGAATATAATGAAGTTGGTGAGCAAATCTGAAGAAAACAGTAATTTTGTTAGAAAGTAATGAAACAAGTTCAGAAAGTGGAGGTTCCAACAAAAACGAACATTTTGTGCAATTTACAAGGTGGTGCTACAGATAATAAGACAGTGCAGGACAGAAAAATCCGGTGTTGAATGGAGCTCAAAATCCAAGATATGAACACAATAGTACAGTTCATGCACAGTGAGACATCCTTATTTCACTGATTTGATTTTGCAGTTACAGAAAGAACTAATAAGTCCCATGCGTGAAATTTGTTTGAGAGATATTATCTAGTTTAATGATATAGGACGTATGTTTATTATATTTTTATAAATACTGCAAATGAAATTTTATTAAAAACATATATAATTATCGACATAAAACACATACACAGTCCATACCGCCAAACTAAATATCTGAATTAAACATTTTTACAACATGAAACAAAGTCATTTTGAGCCAAGAGATTAAGCATGAACGAATAGTTAACATGATTTTTTAAAACTTATATTACAGTTACACGGTTTACTTTCAGCAAAGGCAGACTCTCATGTTGCATTAAATTTTGTAATTGCTGAACAAATAAATCTAATCATTTCCTTTTAGAATAGACACTATGCTTATTTCTTTGAAAGTCAATGAGAAATATAAAAGATGCATGTTTTTGCAAAAAAAAGCCAGTCTGCATCAGAACAACCTTACGTCAGCTTTCTTACTATACCCACCTATAGCCGCACTTCAAGTATATTCAATGTGTTTAGGAAGGGGCGCCAGACATACCTGTGCGTGTCTTCGTCACCGGAGTGGTCCGAATCTATACTCTGACTGGATCGAGCAGACGGTGTCCGCATCACCCCCATCAGACGCTTGAACAAAGATGGCGGTCTCTGTAATACAACTTAGCAGCTTGATTGGTCTGTCATAATCAGTGAGACTGTGTCTTGACAGATAATCCATAACTGCATTCTATATGCCATGAAATATATATATATATCAACTATTGGGAGTAATACATGTACTTAAAATACTACTATCTTACAGCAAGGAATTGCCATCCTGTGCAAAACTAAATAGTATGCTATTGAGACCTGTATATAGGAGATGATTGTGAATATAAGACATAATTATAATATAAAATATACAGTTGATGATTTTGACTTTGTCTAAGCAAAACATGTAAACCATTGTATTCATTGTTATTTTCATTTTAATAGTTAAAAATTTAAAAATTTTTAAATTCTTGCATTTAGACCTTAATTACTTAAAAAGTGGATTCTTTATAATTCATATGCTTTGAGATTTCATTCTATAATAATGCACAGTGTAAACAAAATTAAATATTGTGCTCGAAATAATACATTTCAAACAATATATTGTCAAATTGAAAAAAAAAAAGAGATAAATGCACATAATGTGTCCGGTTTAATCATGTGTAAAATAAATGTTACTGTGTGTCTCTTCCTGAAAACTGTTGTTTGAGCTTCCCAACTTGAACATATGCGCTTTGACAAATATACTCGAGGGCTTTAATAACGCCTCGTGCTTAACACTTCGATATTTCACGTCATTTGTTTCACTGGTTGGTTGACCCCTCCATTAGTGATAAAATATGATAAAATAGAACATAATACATGCACCACAATCAATTGCTGTACTATGCCTCATTACATTTCAAAATCTAATAAAAAAATCGATATTTTCTCAAAAAGTGAGGCGTTTTTAAAGTCTTTGAGTATAGAGGAAAAGTCTCAAAGTGAACTTGTGCTAATGAAATATTCGTGTATTTTTTTATTTCCTTAAATTTTTACTTAAAATAGGCTTATCATTGGCTTAGCTGTGTCATCAATAAGGCATACTTTGTAATAGCATATATGTCACTGATAAATGATTGCATATTAATATGACCTTCCTTAGAATTAGAGTATAATTTTCTACATACTTTAACATATACGAAATATGAGCTATCAAACTTGCAATGCATATCATTAAGCTACACATATTTACTTTGTCGAATGACCTCTCATGAAACTATGTCACAAACAATATTTTATCTATTTGAATAAAATACATGCACCCACTATTGATCTATAAAAACAATCGTTTGTCAGATGAGAAAGTTATAAAATGGTGTAAAAAGACAATGAAGGAAACAGTTGTGATGTACATGTAAGTATTGATACAGTGTAAAATAAGTAGAAACTGTAAGATACAAATATATGCTTTAAAAATAATGGTGTTCCAAAGTTGATAGTTGATTTGATAGGCCAAAATACATGTATACCAAAGATTTCCATTCATACTAAAGCTAAATGGCACTGCCAACATTTTTAATTACTAAATTTAATGAATTGTTTTCTGAATATACTATAGTAGTGATACTTATATTTTATAACAATATATCCTCAAATACATCATTATAATTATTCATAGTGTGTATTGTAAAGATGCCTTTAGTTAGAGTGTTGAATGACAAGGCACACCTTTAGATAAATCATTGCAAGTTCTGAACTTTCCGCAGTTTTATAGTATGTCAATATACATGCACTGACGTAAACCTCTTCAAAATTTTAGAGATCTAAATCTTGTTTATATAGACATAACCTAAATTTCATAAGAAGCGTTCGCAAACTTGCTAATGCGAAGATTGAAGACGCTGGAAGGCTATCTAACTGCACCCAATATGACGTTCTACCTACTACTACAACATTGCTAGGCTATATACGATTGAAGGAGGATACTCTCGTATAAAATTTAATCGAAAATTGAAATATGGCAGATCCTGTACTTTAATTACATATCATTTCATGAGGTATGCAATTTCAGATGTTATTATATTTTGCAAGTAGGTTGAAGAAGCAGTGATAAGTTTGATAAATATTTTGTTTGATACTCTTGATCAGTTTAACATATTTTGTGTCGCTATCAATTGCTATCAACATGCAACACCCAAACTGCTAATATACATGCATTCCTCTGACCTGGTCAAAATCACCTAGTAACGGAATTGTACAATCATTCTGGAACAATAGACAGAGAGAAATACAAAAGTTAAGATGGATAGCTCCTTTGATTTAAACTTATGGTATAGGAACAATATAAAACACGAAAACGGTTTTGTGATTTAGAACATAATGATACTGTAGTTTTCATACGCTTTAAAATTAACATACAGATTTTGTCAAATATAAATAAGAAACTGAGCTGATCTGTTTTGGCATACAAAACAATTATAATGAACGACTTCCAATATATGTATTAAATATTTATGCATATGTAAATTCGTTGCCATTCTAATGAACAAATGACCCTTTGCGGTCTCCAATAAAGCATATCCCTGTGATTATACTCTCGAAATAATGAATATATGGGACGGATATTATTCCTTATTATATCCAAATAAATGTTTTCTAATATCATGTTCAATAAGCAAAACCGTTGTCATATAGGCAGAAGTTTAACAGCCCGATGATTTTCACAAAAAAAGTCTCAAATCAGACCCAGATTTAGTCAAAATTTCACCATGCAATTAAAACTTCTGTTGACCGTGGCCGAAAATTCTTACAACAATTTACAATTTTGAAATAATTAAGACATGCTCAATAGAATACAATTCAGATAAAAGTGATATCAAGATGGTGTAAAGCATCTCTGAAACCAAACTCCACACAGTGACCTCCCTTGCACGCTCACTTAGCAAAAAGGATCTATGCCGAAGAATGAAGGGAAGATAACTGCGTGGAGATTGCTCTGAAACTGGAGTTTAGACATAATACAAATAGATACATAAAGTTAAAAACAGTTATTTCAAAACATGAAAAAAAAAAAAAAAAAAAAGGTTAAAAGAAAAAAAAAATTAAATTGAAATTATTGGAACAACACCATTTTAAGAAAAATATTACTATTAATCGACATGCAAATATATTCATCAAACTTGTGAAGATGATGATTAAAGAAGACTTGGTTTGTTTACTTAATAGACTCAGTAAATCTACACATATTTCTGCAAAACAATAAATGTTTATATAATGGCTTATTTTTGTTTTCAGAAAAACAAAACGTATAAATGTGCTTTCACATTAAGTTAACGTGCATTATGTTTCGGCATGACCAATTGGTGCACTAAATTCTAAAGTGTTTCTCTAGAATCTCAAAAACTGACAATAAATCTGACACCAGTCTATGCGGTTGCTAAGCAGTAGTTCGTCTTCGTAAACTGTTGTTGATTAGCGTCAGAAGATCATTTCTCCAACAATACTGCTTTAAACAAACCCAACCAACCACCTCTACTAACATTTAAACTTATGAAATGACTAGATACTAAAACTGAAAAAGAAAATCTGATAGTGAAAATAACTGCCCAACACGTTACTGACATTAGAGTGCACCAGCTAGACTGTGATTTATAGAGTAATAGTAAATTGCATTAAGATTTTTTTTTTTATTCTCATTTTCTACCCTTTTATGAGATTGCTCAGTACAGTAAATTCAGATTTTTTACTTTATAGATTTTCCAAACTTTACGATTGTAAAAATAAACATCTGAGACAATATCCAATATTACAATATTACTGATAATATGTCTTACATTATGAAGTATTCTAAATTAGTTTTGTTATATATGTCTGCCAGTATCGTATTCAGCACACTAAACATGCTTTCATTCCCAAACTCCTTGCAAAACAACTGAAAAAATATCAAGTGAGTATAAATCATATAAAATACAATAAGATAAAACTTGAGAAATGATAAAGTCGAAGAGATCTCAATACCTCGTCGGAATCTGGTGGCTGGAAGGAAAAGGAAATAGTTTAAGGATATAATTTTCACCAGCCTCATAGATGCTTTACTTATTTTTAAGAAAATCCTTATCTTATATATCTATTTTAAGTTATATTTTACATTGCACTCGCTCGATCTTAGAAAATCCTCGCTTTTTTGTTTTGTTTGATACATTCCATGAATATTATCTTTGAAATTAATAGATTTATAATTGTATTTCCCATTTTTATTTTATTTTTTATTAATTTTACCATATTTGTTTGGTAAGATGTATCTTCAACAACGGAATGTTCATTGCGGCCAATGTATCATGTACATCATATTTTACATACTATAGTATGAATTAATAGATTTAAATGGTACTTCTAGATTTTTTTTCTCGCACAGAGTATTTATTTTACTTTTTATGTCTGAATGAAGGACTGTCAAAAATGAAAAATGGTGAATTTATAATGTCAAGCAATGTAGCTTATGAAATTTAAGGGCTAAAACACTTATTCTGTCTTTTAAAGAATATCATTCTATGAATATATATTATACAAATGAAACATTTCAGGAGATAAATTAAATATTCAAGTGTGTTCATTCACTCTGTAAAACTCAAAAGAATGGGTAATGTTCAACTGGAACGTAATTCATAATTAATTAAATTATACCTATACAAACAATGCATTTTTATTTTGTTTGAAATTTTGATATCAATTGAAATAAGTGTATCAAATAATGTTTGTCGATAAGTTTCTTAATCATAATGACTTTTGTCATTTGGTTATGGTAATACAAAAACATCTGTATAATGTTTATTAAAATATACATTTGTTTGTTTATGGTGATACAAAAAATTCTGTGTAATATTTATTAAAATATAAACTTGATCTCTAGAGCACTTAAGAATTATGTCAAATATAATGTTATGTAAATAAAATAAATAAAACATACTGCATATTCTAAACACAAACACAGGTTATGATTGTACCAAAAAGTTTTACAACAATAAAGTACAATTGAACACTATATAAGGTTGAACTTGATACGATTTTTGAAAAGTGTATACGACCGAAAATGCTTCCATTATGTATCTTCTTTTATGATACTAAATTAGAACAAACAATAGGGCATTTCAAAAATAGCACAGAAAAATAAACTCAATTAGAAAAAACATTGAGCCTTAACTCATTTAAAATGAAGTCGATCATGACGTGCCAAATCATGCACAGCAAGGCTTGGCGGTAAAGTTTAATCTACATCCGACCAAAAATAGCCAAGAATTATGTGGACAAAACTCTTCTACAAACGGACGGACAGAAAAAACGACCAACCAACTTGACTCCAATGTAGCCCCAATATATTTCGTTCCTCGAGTATAACAATAATCTTTTTTATTTCCAAATTCTACAAGTTTTTACCCCTGGAATATGGTCCAAATGCACCTTCACCATACATTATATAATGACATATCAAGTACAACACATACTGTAACATAGCTAATGGAAATCAAACTTATTGTTTAATCAAACAATTAAAAACAAAGGTATATTTTAAACACACACACACACACAAACATGCACAAAGAAGTCGAAACAAAACAAAACAAAAAAAATCCAATAAATCAAATAACAGAAATTAAATTGAAAAGAAAATGATAGAAATTTCAATTTTGTGCTTTTAATTTTAGATTTAAATTATGCGTTTTTTCGTTTGCGTCTAGTTTTCATTGTTAAACAGCATTTTCTAAATAAAAAATTGAATATTCTAAAAACTTGTAAACTTTCATTAGTCATGCAGGTATCTAAAATGAAACCTCAACACTATTTAAAAACATCCATGTACTACCTTTTAAGTTAGTTGCATTCTCCACATACAAGGGAATTATTCTAGAATCAAGCCAAAAGGCAATTTTTAAAATGCAAACGTCATAAGATATACTAACCAATCGTTTTGTTGTTTTTCTCCGTGGATATGTTGACGTCATTTGACATGGCCATGTTAGTAAAAAGTTTAGAGAAGGGAGTTTTTTTCTGAGAGATTTAAAGGGAAAGGAGGCTGAACAGTAAAACGGCAGGGAGCTTTGCTAACTCGTTAAGCAACTAAAGCGTTGGTATATTTAGACATGTCAAGACTTAGTTTATAAATACCTTACTGTTATTCAAAACTGAGCTTTGACAATTTATGATTGAATTTCCATTACATTCTGAATTTCAGGTTTGTTTACAGGTCTGGTTAGTATACTCTGTCTTTTGGTTTTGAACCTTTAAATATATAAGTTAATTTCCATTCAAACACATCTGACAGTCATTCCTTGTGATTTGTATAAATACTTAATTGGTTTTCAAGATAATAAAGTGAGCGATGAAAACATTTTGTTTTGGAAAAAAACTGAAAAGCTATGATATGTTTAATGTCATAAGAAAATTATAATTCTAATTGCATAATGATTAAACAATTATAAAACTGAAAACACTTAAGCACACATAATAAAACTAAAAGAACTGACTAGACTAACAGAAAATGACAAAAGAAAAATAGGTGGGTTAATAAATGAAATCAGTAGAACGAAGCACCGGGAGAATGGCCAATATCATGTGACCGTGTGACGTCTATTACCTCTTCCTTTTCTTCCTGTAGTTGACAAAAACAATACTTGTGAGGTTTATATTTAAATGGCCTTATAAAGAGTATTCAATTACGATTATATCATTAAAGTATATTTATTTACAAATCTTCAAAATGTGACTGACATTTAAAAACCATGTATATTATACAGGGCATACGAAAGAAATGAAGCAATCTATAAGATAATTCTGACATGCTCTCATTATTGTTTTTAGCCCTTATGATGTTTTCATTGTTTCAAATATTGGAACAGAAAAAGCCGTCTATTTGAACAATATGTGTACAAATGTACAATGTATGATTAAATTAGATAAACTTTAAACTACAAATGGAGTGTCTTACCAATCTAAGACTTTGGCCATTGGTTTGGCTTGCCTTATAGGCCTTCCAATTCTCTGCTATAAGCAACCCGACGTATATCTTTCCTACAGTCATTTTTCCTTCATTCAATTCTGTTGGGAAAGAAAAATTGCATTTTTTTTTATAAGAAAATGACACATTAATAAGTGATTGTAATAAAATAATATGGCAATTATTTGCGAATATGTACATTCAGACGTTTATGCAATACATTTGTGTGAGAGGGGAAGATTTGTAATTTTGTATCAGATATCTTGCCGATTTGTATGTTATCTTATATTATAAAGATATTTTAAAAGAGATTAAAGTAAAGTCCCTGTCATCGTTCCGCTACTTGACACCTCATGACCTTTCATGGAGATAACCAAGGTTTCCTAATGTTTCATTAGGGTACCTTGGTTATCTTGATAGACGTTAAGTGGTCCAAAACGTAGCGGAACCATTACAGGGACTTTACCGTAAGTTTACAATAATAAAATAAGCAACACAGGCTAACATTCAGCGAAACATATACGCGGGCACATGATACATAAAAGGTCATAACTTTGTGATAAAATATTCTAATCTCATCTAGTATGCCGATGCTATGCACAAAATGACTATGTATCTATCAATCTTATGTTCATCCAAGTCAAGTCAGACAAGATCGGCCAAAAATACAAAGGGCCATAAGTCTGTAATAATTAATCAGACCCAAACATTATAAGTTGTGCAAAAAGAACCTGAGGCAGAGTTGCCACCTGTGAAATGATGGTGAAAGCCACAAACATTTATCATAGAAAAAGGCTTTATAGCAAATATAAACCTAAGTCAGGATAACCGATTTTAACATGTTCATCCAGCCGTGAAATATGGGTTACCACAATAACTTTGCATAAAAATCTAAAAAGTTTATATCATGATTTACATGTGTACCTAGTTTTATGAAGATATGAATTGATTTTCGTAGAAAAAAATTTAGCTTAATCGCAAAGGTAATCCTGAGGCAGAATAATCAATTTTACCTTGTTCATCCATCCGTGAAAAATGGGTCAACGCCATAAATTTGCATATATAATAAATAGACCATATCATGATATTCATGTGTACCAAGTTTCATAAAGATGTGAAGTCATCTTCTAAGAAAAAAGGCTTAAACGCAAAGGTAAACCTGAGGCAGAACAATCAAATTTACCTTGTTCCTCCAACCGTGAAATACAGGTCACAGTCATATATTTTTATAAGTATTAAATAGATAATACCATGATGTACATGTGTACCTAGTTTTAAAAAGATGAGAAGTCATCTTCTTAGAAAAAAAAACCCCGCTTAAACGCAAAGGTAAACCTGAGGTGAGACTGACGGACAGACGAACGGACGCACGCACGGACTCATGCACAGACCGAAAATCTAAATGCCCCGCAACGGAGTTGATTATCTTACATCGGTAATTGGTCAATCAGTTTCGCCAATACAAGGTATGCAAAACATAAGGTCAATACATATAACAGCCATCTGATATTTACAACAAACCTAGTGGACCTATCTTTTCAACCATGTTAATTGTTACAGATTACTTGTAGAACGGTCAACGTAAATGACTGCACATTTACTTGAAATTGAATACGTCTGTCAGCTGTAAAGCAATATGCACGAAACAAAACGCTGTCGTTAGCTACTGAATACAGCATTGCAGTGAAAAATTTTAAAATAGGACTACAATAAAACAAAGGGATCAATTTGTGGCGGCACATTTTGAAGGACCCTCGTTGTATTTTACAATTAATCAGTAATAGAAAATATGAAGTTTTTCTTTGAGAATTTCAGGGCGAAACCAAATTAAACATATTGAGGACATACTATAGAAGTATATGGGTTGTAATATAAGGGGGTACCTTCTTTAGCTGGGCACAAGAGATCGATCATTTTCTTGGCTTGTACTGGCCACAGTCGCAAAACAACTTCCCTCAGTTCATCGTCCTTCTTATCCATCTCTTCCGCTGATATTTGAAAAAAAAACAACAACATAGTATAATATATCTTTCTATGTTCATATTAAGTTGAAATATTAAATTAGTATTTATTTAATAATATTTTTGGATTGATATAACATAAATATCACTCCTTATGTAATATTGTATCTCTTAAATCAAACATAAAGGCACAAAATCAAAGAAATATAGAAAAAAATCCATTAAAACAATAAAGAGACATCTTATTTAGTATAAGAATAACTTACTTATTGATGTCTTTATTCCAAGTGATTCCCGGATAAGAGCGAATAATGTTGACGTAAAATGAACAGTTCCGTCCATGGCCACTGGCATGTTCATTCGTATAAGCTTCCTGTATGCAAGTCTGTATGGACACTTTTTACCAAACCCAACAGGCGGTTCCATGTTTCGTAGCATATCGTACATATCTGTGTACTGTATGCGACCTCTGGAATGTATACAACATGATCGCAATATACGATGTTTAAGTGAGTTTCTAGAAGATGTTAAATTAAATGACAATTAAAATACATACATCATCATGTAAAATTAGTGAACCGATTTCTTGTTTTCTTTATTTAGCATGAATGTATTTCAATGCATTTTCTTTTCTGTTTACTTCACTTTCGTTAATTTTCTTCTTTAACATTCTGAAATTTTCTCCTACATGACATTTAAACAAAGCTTCATTGATTGTTTTTGTTTTCTGCATTATAGCTCACTTCATGTATTTACAAATGTTGTTAATTGCAAAGTTTAAATGAAGAACTCACGTAGCAGCAGGGTCGTACTCGGCCCATACTCTTGTATATTCATCAAGATGATGCGGGCCCAAGATGGAGCTGTCTCTAGTCAGGTAGTCAAAATTATCCATAATGACGGCCACAAACAAATTCAACATCTGAAACAAAAGTATCCTTATAGAGAATGATCTGATGTAATGGACTTTCATGACTGTATCACTTATTTTCTTTTGAACAAAATGATTAAATAAAATGAGATAAGCCACAGGCATTATATTTGATATTTACTATTATGCATTTTTCCTATTATTTTTCTTTTAATTTCGTCAACATATATGCGTTTATAAATAAGTTTCGATATTTCGTCCTCATTAGAAAATAACAATTTAAATCATGCAATTATGAGTAAGGTATAAGCATTGCTAACTCTTAAATTTATATGACATTAATATGCTATAATACTTAAGCTATTTAAAACTTAATTCTGTCATAAATATAGAAACAAATTTGCAATGCATAAAAAGGGAACGAAAAATACATTTCCTCCGTAAAAAACACAACGTACCAAGAAAGAACACAGAAATATGAAAGCCACGAAGTAGCCATAGGCAAGATCCAACCCACAAGCGTTGTTTCCCATGTCAGAGTCCGGGTCACATGGACGCCCACCGAGACATGCTTGCATGATTTTCTGCCAGCTCTCTCCAGTGGCACAGCTGTGATTAAAATAAAGTGAAAAACATTCTTCCCCTTGCTTTCGCAAATACATATTGTAGGCATAATTGATATCTGCCTTAACAATACACGTATTAGGCATATTGTAAAACTCACATAACACTGAAATATAAATTGCATTAGTGCTAATAGCATGAAAATTTTATATCGATATCTATTTATTTTTAATTAAATATAAAGAAAAGTTATCTTAATGATATCCAACATTTTCAGTAAGAATATTAATTAACATTTAAGGATTGTCTTACCGGAACAGAAGCATGAGCGAATGGAAGAAGTTGCGGAAATTGTTATGGCGATTGATATCTGTTTTGGAGTCTAGCCGTATATTTCCAAATATTTGCATGCCGATAATGGCGAAGATGAAGAACAACATTAAGATGAGTAGACAGACGTAAGGCAAGGCCTAAAAACAGAAACAAATAATGCGTTATTCATTAATGACAAAATAGCGAAACAAGAGGGCCATAAATCGCTCACCTGAGTATAGGGTTACCCAAGGAACATCTGTACTAAAACATTTTAAAATCTGGCCAGTAGTTTTAAAGGAGATGATTTTTAAAGTTTTTATACTTTTTTTCTTTTCGTTGCCAATGACACCAAAGTCCTACATGGTTCAAGTTTATTTTAGCAACTTTTGTGGAGGTTCACCCAAGGATCATCCCTGCCAAGTTTAGTCAAATTCTGTTCAGCGGTATCAGCGGAGATGTCGTTTAAAAAGCAAATTGTTAACG
>CM037790.1:53101000-53121208 GCA_021229015.1 Solen grandis
GGGGGGGGGGGGTTTAAAAGTTTTTGAGATTTAGGTCATATGTAAAAATTGAGTGGGTGGGCCAGATGCTGTGACAATGGAAGCCACTATTCAAATTTCTATTTGGGGTAGTACTATTCAATTCTCTCATTATGAGGAACAAAAAATATATGATTCAGGGTTGGAAATTTGAAATATTTAACCAAAATACATTTTTTAAGCAAAACATCCATCTTTGATAGGATGGGGCCTCACCCCTAGGGACCCCACATTTACAAAAATCAGGGGGTGTGGGGCATCACTACTCATTGACGATTCTAAGTGTGTAAAGTTTTGTAATGATAGATTGAAAGGCCTCTGAAATATGGCCAGTACAATGTTGCCGGCGGAAGTAAGAAGAAGGAATAATAATAAGAAGAAAAAGAAACCGAGTAAAAACAATAAGTTTTTAAACTTCGTTTGGGAGTCTAAATAAGAAACGGAGTAAAAAAAAATAAGAATAATAATAAGAAGAAATGGAGTAAAAACAATGATAAGAATAAAAAACAAGAATAATAAAAAAAAGAAACAGAGTAAAAACAGTAAGTCTCCAAACTTTGTTTGGAGACTTAATTATAACAGGTAGTACAAGACAATGTAGACATTACTGACAAAGAGGTAGTAAAAACATGTAAGTGTAAAAAGGCCCATTATTCTTTATTCTTTGGACAGAAAAGCAAAATTAATGCTACAGATTTGTTACACGATGCAATGTGTACATACTTATTGATGACAATGTTACTACAATACATAAATAAGAAAGAATCTTTTACTCAAGACCATTCAATTGTTTACAAAAAAAGTAATTCGACAACGGTTTTTCACATTATTTCCGATTACAGACTGTCTTCAGGAATATTTGCCAATACAAAATGTAAACAATGAGAGTGTTTTGACATCCATTAAAAATACTAAAATTGTGTTAATTTGATCAACATTATCAATACGTTTTTTTAACGGGCAGATATTTGTACTTTATGTACCATTTTAGTTAACCTACAATGTGCCAATGTTATTTTATATTTTTTTTTTCATGAAAACTGAATCAATAAAAAAATAAATGGGCCTAAAAAATTGCTACAAAAAGTACTTACATTTCATTGTCCTCCCCTAATTTTGTAAAATCTGCCCCAACCCAAAGAATGGCAGAACAAAGTTGGGCGAGGCAACTGTTGTAGCCTGGTATTTAATTTTGAAATGCTGGTCATAATCTTCCTGTGAATAGACGAGTAATGTGTAATAATTTACCTGTCATGTGAAAATGTAAAACTTGTCTAACCTGTATCCAGAAGTCACTAACAACCTCCCGCACCCGAGGTCATCGCTAGAACCTCGGTAGTGAGGGAAAGCAAAGTATAAACGTATAAGAACAATAGTCATAATGATAATGAAGGGTCAAGGGTTGTTAAATAAAATGTTAAATCTATACCTGCACGGAAAAGCCCGAGCCAACTGGTAACGCTCTCTGCTCTAAATTGCCTCGTTCTCAGTGTTATGGAAAGCATGAAGTGCCAGGTGTGTTACCTTCTGATAGTCCTTGGTAGCACACAGACAGACATTTTCATAATGGGGTTTAATTATTTTTCAAAATGTATGCCCATGGAGATTTAAAACACATAGATAACATATACAGAAACACCTTTTCAAAAACTGTAGAATATACAGCCACTTAATTTTGTTATAAAGTGGACTGTCCAAGCAACAGTGCAATGGACACAAAAACGACTATTTATTTCCATAACCAACAACAAAAGAGGTAAACTGTAAAATCATAATAATTCATTTGGGGATGACATCCTGTCAAGCCCCAGTTGATGACGAGTGGGTCTGAGATATCATGCTGTGCACAACTGTGCTTCTCCAGTTTTTATCCTAAGCAATACATGGTCAAAATGTTACAAAGATTATATGGCCACAAGCTTATATTTACTTGCACTTATTTTGGTCTGATTTAAGTTCTGTATAAGTATGTACTAAAAACAGATCTAACTTATTCTAAACGCCATGTCATTAACATCTTATGCCCAAAATCAGCTGCATTCTTTTCAACTTAAAATTTGTAATGGTCATAATGTCAACACCCAAATAAATAAATTAAAACAACAATTCTTACACACAAATCTACAAATTTCTTGTCCCCACGAACATGTTTTTTTTTCTTTTTTCACCGAATCCACGAAATTTCATGCCCACAAAATAAAATGATTTCACAGAAATTGGGGGGGGGGGGGGGGGGGGGGGTATAAGTTTTTATTATATTTGAGCTTCATGTTCTTGTGACAGTACTCAGTCATAATAAAAGACAAGAGTGTTCTTTGGAACATGTGTGGCACCTGCTAAAGCGGGACAAAAAAGTGTGCCGGACAGACAGACGGACGAATGGCCAAAGAGACACACAACACAAAAGTGATCCCTATGAGTTATCTCTGCTTACAGCGGGTGACATAAAAAGGAAAACCCAATGCACAGAGGCACACAAGTAAAAACCAACTTGTTTTGAAAACCAAAAGGAAGACTTTCATCAATAACACACACTTCCCAAGGGTAGTGTCCAAAAAAAACAACAAAAAGGTGAAATGGAACCCGGAAATTTTCACAATTTACTGTTGAATTGAAGCGAATGCACCCAAATTTGAAAGTTAAACTCCCACTCTCCTATTATAACAAGTTTGTTTTTTTCAGATAAAAATAAGCAACAGAGAAAAACTTTGTAAAAACAAAATCATAATCGGGGGATATGCAGTAAAAATTGTAATCAAGATTTTTCTCTGGAACCTGCACCTGCTGAACGGACGGACAGAAGACGGATGACAAAGGAACCCTTGTCACCTCTCTTACAGCCAGGAAACACAAACTTACACACCTTGCAACATAGCTTGTTTATGGTGCAAAATGAAAAGGTGTCCACAGGCATACCAAGGTCCTACTCAAACCAGTTTTGTGGCATCAAAATTTTTGGATGCAATACAACTTGACTTTAAAATCCTTTTCATACTCAGCTACTTTAAACCTAAGTGTTTGGAACATTACAAACCCACCACCTTCTTGTAAAGAAATGGGTTGGCTAAGGTTGAGGACCATTGGGGTTGGGGAGCAATGGTATAAGCCTTGGCCGCAACTGCACACCATTCTTGATGGACTCCTGGTCTTGCGGTTCAGCTCCAGGATTGCCAACCTAAGGGCACCCACACACTGTGTTCCAGCTGCAGTGCCCTTTTCAAAACCATCCGCAGCACATACAGTTGCTAGAGAGACCAGTCTCAATTCATTCCAATGGTCAAATCAAACGAACAATTACAAAAACTGGAAGAACTTTTACCACAACTTTTAAAGGTCCATTATGCTTCCAAAGCAATGTACAGAAGAACCTTGGTCAAACCGAACACGTTAAACCGAATTCCCACATTCAAAAAAAAATTTGGGTCCCCCATTTTGACCCTTCTTATTTTAACTAAAAATAAAATTTTAATCAGAATTCGTATTTCGATTTTCCCCGCTATTTGGAAGTTAAATCCCGGTCCCGGTTCACTTTTAAACCTATTTTTCAATTTTTATTTCGAAGTCAATTTTCGTACATTTTCGAAGACATATCGCCCTTAACTTCAATCGAAACACGGGTCAGTTTATTTTGCGGCTCACTGGAAGATGCTCAATAATTTTTTCGCACCTTTTTCCAGGTAGGGGTTTCAGCACGTGTCTGATCGGAAATGATTGATTATTCTAATCTATGCTGACAGGTTGAGTAACAGACACGCATCAGCAGAAAACCCAGGTGTCAGTCTTGAGTACTTGTTTTTTTTTTTTTGGTGAATTTAAATTTAGCAGCAAGATTAAATCCAATTGTATCTCGAGTCCTGCACACTTACACCGAAAGAATTATTGTCTCAAAGATAATTCCTCACAATTGCAATGTCAGAACATCCAGTGAAATACCCTGTGTCCGGGGGGAAAACGGGTTTTGTCCGAATCCCTATCCCGTGTCGAGTCAACAGAGAAGGGGCCCTTTAAACCAAACCGGGAGGATTCGGATCGGCATAAGGACGAAGGGGTTTTAAACGTAGGCACAACTCCAAAACCTATCAAGAGAAGTTTGCGGCCATCCAGGAAGTTGAGAGGGGAATTAAATCAAACAAGAGGGCCAAGATGGCCCTAGATCGCTCACCTGAGAAAAGTATCATTCATTGCCTGTACAAAACGATTGCTTAGAATTAAAATGATGAGGGAAACAATGTTTCAGGAATTTTCTGACCCCATCCACAAAAATACATCATGAAAACATTCTGCCAAAGTTTGAGGTGATTGGACCAAAAATGTTGCCCTCAGAGTAAACAAGATTTTCTAAGTTTGACTTACTGACCTACATTTCTATCCAGCCCCCCCATTTTCAAACTGGTTTGAGATATCAACCATGAAAAACAATCTGACCAAGTTTGAGGAAGATTGCATCAAAACTGTGCCTTTAGTGTGTAAACAAGATTTTTTAAGATTTGACCTGTTACCTACTTTTCCGCCCGGGCCCTCCCATTTTCGAAAGGGTTCAAGATATCATCAAGACAAACATTCTGACCAAGTTTGAGGAAGATTGGATCAAAATTGTGGCCTCTAGTGTGTAAACAAGATTTTCTAAGATTTGAACCACTGACCTACTTTTTGATCCGACCTACCCATTTTTCGGAAGGGTCCAAGATATCATCAAGACAAACATTCTGACCAAGTTTGAGAAGATTGGATCAAAATTGTGGCCTCTAGTGTGTAAACAAGATTTTCTAAGATTTGACCTACGGACCTACTTTTTGATCCCAACCCTGACCCATTTTCAAAAGGGTTCAAGATATCATCAAAACAAACATCTGACCAAGTTTGAGGAAGATTGGATCAAAATTGTGGCCTCTAGTATGTAAACAAGATTTTTCTAAGATTTGACCTACTGACCTACTTTTTGATCCGACCTGACCCATTTTCGAAAGGGTTCAAGATACCACAAAAACAAACATTCTGACCAAGTTTGAGGAAGATTGATCAAAATTGTGGCCCTCTAGTGTGTAAACAAGATTTTTCTAAGATTTGACCTACTGACCTACTTTTGATCCAACCTGACCCATTTTTGAAAGGTTCAAGATATCACAAGACAAACTTCGACCAAGTTTGAGGAAGATTGGATCAAAATTGTGGCCTCTAGTGTGAAAACAAATTTTTCTAAGATTTTGAACCTACTGCCTACTTTTTAATCCAACCTGACCCATTTTTCGAAAGGGTTCAAGATATCACAAGACAAACATTCTGACCAATTTGAGGAAATTGGAACAAAATTGGGCCTCTTGTGTGTAAACACAAAATTGTTGACGACGACAAATTTTTTCTAAATTTGACCTAATGACCTATTTTTAAAACCAACCTGACCCATTTTCGAAAGGGTTCAAGATATCAACAAGACAAACATTTTGACCAAGTTTGGGAGATTGGATCAAAATTGTGGCCCATGTTAAACATCAAATTGTGACGGACACGGGGCCGCGGACAATCAAGTATCCCAAAAGCCACCCGACAGCTCAGTGAGCTAAAAAGCAAATTGCCGAAGATTTGGGGAAACACCAAAACCTATCAACTTGGCTGAAACAGAAAACGAAATTACTTTAACTGTTTTTTTTTCTTATTATTCCTACTATTTGCTACATGTATTAAAGAAATTCCAATACAATAATTGATGTGTTTGTATTTCCTGAAAAACCCCTTACAACAATCCGTTTTTCATTTCATATTCCAGTATTTTTTATGACACCATTTTTCACGATCCCCCGGTAATGATAAGCAAACAAATTGCCCCCAAAACAAATTTATATTGGATTTTTAATCCGAAATTACATTATTTCGAATTTTTCAGCCCAGTCCCATACTTTTAAGAGGTTCTCTGTATATTCTTTCAGCAGAAAAGCAAAATGTGTGTTTCAGATTTGTTAAGAGATCAATCTGAACACTCGTTGACAACAACATACTACAATCATAAATTAAATCTTATACAAAACTCAACGTTTGGTTTGCCTTTTGGTATACATAAAAAAATTTTTGACATTTTTTTAGAACCCTTCCATAGTCTCTGTTAACGAATCCTATACAAATATTTGATTATGTACAATAAACAAATTGTGATTCACAACGATTCAATTTAATTTAAATTAAATTCAAAAAATTATTTCCAAGACCGTTACATAATGCATAAAAATAAACAAGGAATATTTTAAACATCCTACCAAAATACTAAATGGGTAATTTATAAACATTTTCAATGCATTAAATGTTGTTTTACAGAAGATATTTTGCACAATAGTACCACTTGCAACAAATGTCTTGATATCCGATAATCGGATTCCCTGAACGATATGTACAGCAATACAAATCAATGTACCGTTTTTTAGTGATATTTTTCCATACTGTGACTTAATTTGGAAAAATAACCTGCTACTTGCCAAATTTAACGACATGCAATGTGTGTTTTTAAGTTTGTGTTTTTTTTAAAAAAAATTCTGTATGTCCCTTAAATTTATGTGCTCATATGTCTTTAAAAGTAATTGTCAGCTGCAGTGTAAGTAAGGATGCAGATGGTGACTGCGACACCTTATCGGCATAGCTGAAACACAATCAAGATCATTTTGTCATGAAATGCTTGTAAATAATTATTTACATAATTTTTTTAGCATACATTAGCTTTCCCCCCCTTTTTTATTGCTCCTACTCCAGAGCAAATGTTTTAATGCTAATTAGATTTGTTGTTGCTTTGCGATTATGAGAATTTCACATCATTTACTTTCTAGATGCTATATCCATAGTAGTTTTTTTTTTTTTTTTAAAGTATTTAAAGTTATTTAACCTCAGATTAATTGTGATTATTGCATTTTTAATTATTTAAACTATGGTTGGTCAATCGCCATGGCAATCAATACAGTTGACTTGTAACCAGGCTCTGCAAATGCCTGTCAATCAAATTGTATCAATAAAAGTAGCCGTTTTGAGATTTTTAATAGAATTGGGAAAATAAATATGACTTTTTGACAGGGAATGGGTCTTTTTACCAGACCCGTGGATTCGCCAGAAAAAGGCCTGCATGCAATGGAATATAAGATTGATAGACAATATCATAGGTAGGTAGAGTGTATTCACTGACATTGACATTGAAATTCTTTTTCAAACTTCAGACTTGAGTAGTATTTGACATGATTTCCTAAGCCTCTTAAAAAAATGGATCAAAATCATTGACAGGCTTTTTCGCATGTCACCCCCCAGTGTGATATTGATTGTAAAAGCTATCAATCTATTACCTGAATCTGTCCATAAAGAGCCAAGGCTCACCGTTTAAATATTAAGACATTGAGATTATTGGGCATCACTCAGAATGTTCTGGTCAATCTTATATTACTATCAAAACCATAAATGATATTAAAATGGTATTGTTTTTATGTGTTTATTTTACTTAACATATTTGAGCAGTTGAATTAAAAGATTTGAAGTTTGAAAGAATATACCGCCATATTTTTTTGGTTCATAATGCAATATATTGTGGTATGAATTGCAATATGATGCTAACGTATCGCAATATATCGTGGTACACTTCTGGAATATTGTGACAACCCTACTGGCATAAGTCTACAATATTAAAGCTTAAAAACAAGGCTAGACCTGGGGCAGAACAACCAATTTTACCATGATTATCCAACTGTGAAATACATGTCACAGCCATTAAATTTCATAGATATGACATTTTTCATATCATGATGTACACTTGTGCTAAGTTTCATGAAAATGTAAAGTCATCTTCATAGAAAAAAAAAACTTAAACACAAAAGGTAAACCTGAAGTGTGACAGACCAATGAAACCATGATCATCTTACTGTTAAAAACAGGTCACAGCCATAAAATTGCATTTAAATTTAATCGTTAATATCATGATGTACTAAGTTTTCATGAAGATGTGAAGTCATCTCAAGAACAAAACAGTTTAAACTCAAAAGTAAACACAGTTGAAGGAGCATAAACAATAACATACAAACTAATAATTCGCAAGAACTTAAGTTTCTCTCACCCTTGCTTTATCGATCTTGTTCAGTTTCATGAAGCAGTGGCCCATACCCAGTCGGACAGAGGCTGGACACTGGGTTGGTTCGCAGCGCCCTCTTGTAGTAGGCCAAAGCACCACGATACTCCTTCTTGTTGAACGCAATAACACGCCTTACCCAATATGACGGGATGTTGTTGTTAGACTAAAAGTTGAACAAACATGCATTGATTGATTTAGTTGTAAAAGCCGTTGTTGTTTTGGTGTTATCATCACAGGGCGGCACAATATCTCATCATATTGCAGACTTATAACCTCTTAACAGTCCTATTCCAAGATTCTTGAATGCAGAATTCAAGCAATATTTTCAGAGGTTACATATGAATTAAAAGTATGCATGAATACTGCATCGGAACTCAATACTTCACTTACTCACTAGACATTTTTTTTTTTCATACAAAAACTTAAGTCAGCTTCAATCGATGGTACAGGAGGGTAATTGAATGAATGTTACACACATTCATATCCTCCCCTCTTCCTTTTTTGGATTCTAGAATCGACACTACTATATCTGAAATATATACTGCACATTACCTGTCCCAAGACAAAGTTAAACTGAGCACTGCCTGATCCATCTTGTCACCCTCAAGAAGACAGAAATAGGGCACGCCCCAACAGAAGATTCTGTAAACAGAAAAAAGAAGATTAAGTATACAATAAAATAGACGCAACAAACATTTCACAAGCATTAAATTAACATATTAAACAAAGATGTAATAAAATTAAAACCAAACAGTCTAAGATTGAATTTGGAAGAAACTGTCTTACAAGGGTCTCCTCTTTTGCTCAGACTTATTTGTAACTCAGATTCTACAATGATGCTGCAAAGCAGCCAAAATCCAATGTTTTTCCTGGGCTCTCCTTTGACCCAAGCTTCCGGTTTTGAGCTTTTTTGACCTGGGGTAAAAATAATGCCAGGTGTCATTTTTGACCCATAGCAATAACAGCCATGTGTCGTTACCAAAATCAGTCGGTCATTAAAGTACCACCTATTAACAGATTACGTGATCAATGAGTGCAACTGACCCCCTACTGATTTGCTATCACTAATGAATTCTTGTATTGCTTCGGCAAACTTCGTATACACCACTGGATGTACAGGATTCGACATTAAGGCCAAACCGAATGACATTCACTAGTAGATTGATGGTCTGGTCCAGCTAAGTCCTAGGCTAACACGACCAACTGGTCATGTTCTAAATTGGTCAAAGTTCACAGAAATTTTATCTACTGACAAATCAAAAGCACAAAAATAACTGTAATGGCCACTGTGAACTTTTATCTACTGACAAATCAAAAGCACAAAAATAACTGTAATGGCCAAACTAATGATCCTTGTTGAAACAGTTTTCTTGGAAATCCCGTGTGTTCTATTTAGCGGCATTTTCAGTAACAACCTTGACACGCGTGGATTTAAGTGTATTTTAAAGATTAAAAGTAAAGTAACATTGAATAAATACTTTTTGAATCATCATAAAATGTGTGTAAAATATTAATTTTGATTGTTATTATGGGACGAGATATGGCGTCTGTTTATGACGGAAATTATGGCAATTTAAAATTTACTCTAGGGGGATATTCCTGGTTTTCTTTTTACTTTTCCTACATCGAGTTGGGATAGTGTTGGCATACAGAATGTTACCGAATATTGGTCTCAGTTTTCTAAGCAGAAAAACGATTCCTGTAGGAAGTGTCTGCAAACATCTACGAAAATCAAAGATACGAAACTATCCAAGTAATCCGCAAGCATCAGTGTCATCCATTGATTGGATCAATTGATACTGACTCCACCTTCTTATTGATACCTTATCAGTGATCATGGTAGGTATTTTCATAACATAATATACTGTGTAGTATAGTAGAGAGTGTACAAGGCTTGATGACACCGGGCAACCAGACACAGGAAATGGCAGTAGCCCAGCGCTACTAACGTAAAAGAGATGGTAGCCTGGCCAAAAATATGGTAGCCCACGGGCTCCGGCATAGGATTTGTCGGACACTGGCTTAGTGCTTACATACCTGGTCGTACATGATGATCTTGTCAGCTGTGGTATACAACAGGGTGGCCTGTGTGAACAGCTCCCTCTTGCGGTCCTTGTTCTTCTCCCTATGTGCCTTCTGTACATAGTATGCTGCCAGCGTGTCAAGAGCTTTCATCTGATCCTTCTCACTATTGGGATAGTCAAGCCCTGCATCTGTACGCGACCCATCAAGTATCTTGACAAAATCTTCCTGGAATCCATGCTTGTAATATTCAAGCTGAAAGCAAAAGTATTGGGCTGCAATCTAAGAACTCAGCAAGACATAAATAGAAGGTATGGATATTCTTACCCCATCCCCTCACATGTTTAAGCAAGAAGAAGCCAACTGCTATAAAACAACATGCCAAAATGTTATGGAATTCTTTTAATTCAGGACATACAATTCTGATATACTAATAACTGGCCATGATCTTTTTTTTCATTTCTTTCATGAGAGTCACTCAAAATCACCATTATAAGATTGTTAACTATGACAGCACAATGTATAAACTCCTAATTATCTCCTACATGCAATTATAAATATATATCATGCATCAGTTTCTTTGTCTAAGTGCAACACTGGATTTGAAACTTGAGCAGCCTGACCAGAACTCAAACCCAGAGCCTTTCATTTTCACTTACAGGGCAAATGCTCTACAAACTAATCCATCCATCATTTTCACACACTTCTCCTTTTATAAGCAATATATTCAGTGTCCTTCAAACTGAATTGCATCCTCAAAGTCAAATTTGATACGTACTGCAAGAGTGAACCAAATGTGAAGCGGTGCAACCTCCTGCCTCAGGATACTGAGTACCTCCTCACCCTCTGGCAACTGATCAAGGTCAAGCTCTATCACCTAAAACAGCACAGCATCAATCATAACGATACAGGTCAATTTTTAACCAAACCAATACATAACCTCCTTTTTTTGGTTGATTAAACAAGTCAATTAACCTTTTCAAATTACAGGTCAATTTGTTACCACGATTTGTAACCTTATACAGGTGTTAATTTTTAACAGTTTTACCGACATTCCTTTAATTAGGTTTTGATTGGTTTTATATATGTATTAAAATGCTGTTTATAAGGTGCTATGGTACATGGATGATTTAATAATAAAGCCGAAATCTGAATATATTTGAATTATACGATATAACATTCCCATAAATTGGGAGTCAGTTCTCCAATCAGTCATAAATAGCCAAAATGGAACAAAATGTAGTTTATTTATCTTTTCTTTTTTTTTTTGGTAAAAATGTTATTTGTTTGTTGATCTTATCATTACGAAATATAATGTTTGTTTTATAGAAGTATGTTAATATATGAGATAATTGCCAATCACTCTGTCTCTTAGATTTAATATCTCATCACAAGAAATACAAATGTCGCAGGGTGAATTCTTCTCCCTTTATGTATCATTGTTTATGTCCATATTTTGCCCAGTCTATTGTCTTGTCTTTATGGTTAGGATAGACTTTCATACATATTCACCACCATACCATCTTCATTTAACCAATCATTTCATTCGTTACTAAATCGGTAGAGATCTCTGCACATGAAAACTATGCACTGGCACACTTGGATTGGGAATAAACTGCGAGAGCCACGTTGAAATTGTCAGAGGACATTATTATTTCTTTATTTTCTCCATTGACACTCATCCTTATTGCAACGGGAACCCAAGGCAGAACACTTTCTACGGTGTAACACAGTGCAAAAAAAAAAATATTTTGAAATAGTATAATGCGATTCTATTTGGGGTATCATCAGTTATTGTATTTGCATACACCTGTTGTGACATACATACTTTTAGTCAACAAGTACAACAGACATTAACGTCACATGGCACTTTAAACGACACACCCTCCCTGGCATATGACAATGCTGATTAAATTAACACCTGCCTAATCACACATATGGATTGTTTTTTAACTTAATATATTAATGACTTCTTATAATATTAACATTATCACAAAAAATAAGGTTAATTTGTTAATTATGAAAATTAACTCCATTTCACAAATAATGAAATGGCCTATAACTGATATGTGCCGTGATTTGTAAACATGTACTCAATTTCATGTAAATAATAAAACATTTATTTTGCTTTAAACAACTTATATTTATCAACAAAATTTTTTAAAATCAAAAAGGCGGTCCATTACGTAATAATACTCAGTTTCATTTAGATCTAATATGTACACCAAACTGAAATTTATCTTTGACATCATTATCTATTACAATTAAATCCTACTTAATATAGCATCAGCAATTTGTGGGAGGTTACGAATCGACCGAAAAATGGTTAAATTGACCATGTTTGAAAGTGTTAAATGACCTGAAAATGTTTAACAACCTAAAAAAAAGGTTACAAGTTGGTTTGGTTACGAATTGACCGCAACCCACCATAACCAATGACTTATTAAATGATGTGATCCTGTATATTTAAAAGGCGTTTTTAAAATGGAATACTTGAGTGAGTCGAAAAAGAAACTTGAAAACAGTTAGCAGAGACGGTCATGAAGATAGTATCAATAACAGCGAGATAATAATAAATGTGATATATTCTACCTCTAGAGTACTGGTAAAAGCAAAAGTGAGAAAAAATAATAAGCCTTTACTTGAAAAAAATATTCAATTTGATCTCCCCACCCACTTCCATCTGAAATCTGCATTTTATTAAATAACCATCTTAACCATTTCGGTGTCTTAAATTATGGTAGTAATTCAGTCAAAAAGATAAACAGCATTCTAAATATGTAAGTTTTTAAATAAAATTTATGTCATTTAGTAAATAAAGTATAAAACCTCGTCAGTATCTCGAAGCGGAATTTCTATCGCCGCCATGCTTCTTGGCTTGCGACCTGGTTCCCTGCGTTTCTTCGGGAAATGCGGATATGGGCAACAGCACCGGAGGGTCTAAAACGCGGACGCCTTACGCGGACAATATAAACAAAGAAGGACATTTGTTTGTTGGGTTAAACTTTCCTACCGACAGTATTCCAGTCATATACGTCAAATATCAATTTTACACTCGAATATTGTTCATATTAAACTCACTTTTACTTTTCCTAAAATCAACAATATCTTATTTTCAATTGTTCTATTTGATAAAATACACAAAAACTTAAAAATGATGATGATAAAAAGGATGAAAATATGATAAAAATACATGGTTATGTAAGTTTGTCTTTGAGTTTTTGCTTTTCCTCTCTCTCTCTCTCTTGTATTACTTATATTTAGGGGAAACGTGGATGTTTAAATTACATTCAAATTCACTTTTGCATTAAATATAGTCATGTTAAATAGTTATTAGGTGTTGTTGTTGTTTGTTTGTTTGTTGTTGTTGTTGTTGGTGGTGGTGGTGGTGGTTTTTTGGGGGAGTTGGCGGGAATAACGTCCCACCGATAGTATTTCAGTCATTTGGAGACGATGTCTACTTGAGACAGATATAGTGCTGCCACACTGCAGTATCACGCCGTAGACATGTGACACACCCAGTCGCATTATCCTAACACCGGATAAAACCAGTCCTGGAACTACCCTTATATGCTGAGCGCCAAGCAAGGGAGCTATAACAGTACCATTTTTTTCTACTTTGGTATGTCGCGGCCGCGGATCGAACCCGCGACCTCCTGCTCGATCCCGAGGCGGACGCTCTAACGGGGACGGTATATTAGGATAATAATATTATGAAAAATAAAAATATAGCAAGAAATACAACACGCGGATACAACAGACATAGACTAAACACGTGGACACTATAAACATAAAAGGGAAAATGGCATAAACAGAAAAAGCGGACGAGGATGTAACATATAAGGAAAAGGCGGACGCTGTGATTTTTATCAGATTTTCAGGATATATCAATATTACGAAGAATTAAGACACAAGCAAGAGACACAACATGCATAGACTGAAAACGCGGACACTCTCTGCGGAAATCACTATACCGACAGGCTCTCTGCGTTCGCACCGGTCATTCTCCGCCATAGACACAAACACACGATGGACAGATGGCAGAAAAAGGAATCAATTGTCTCTTTTAACAGGTGAGTTGCTAAGTAGTGCATTGAATATTAGAATATATTAACTATGTATATGCGTGTAAACTTTTCAATTATAAGCGACTGCACTCTGAAACTCGGACAGTTTCGTGATGTACTAACACGGAACACAACCGCGGTACTCTCTACAGGCTTTAGGGAGTTATTGCTTTGATTACGTCCATAATATGAACATCGTACGTATTCTTTTAGGTATATTTTTCGAGGAGATACGGATAAATTGGCCGATATTTATGTAAATTTCTTGATAAGCCCCTACTTTCGGTATTGTTTGTGCACGGTAGGTCTCTCTGCACATCACTTTTTGAAGCACAGGCAGACTCTCTGCATTTGCCACAGACAGGCTCTCTGCAAGCCATGTTCTCTTATTGTTTACGGAAAGGGGTAATTCAATGGATCCTTACCCCTTCTTTGTGCTTTCACTTTTCATACTTTATATGCAATTTGTATTGTTTTCGTAGTCAGAAACAAATCTATTAAAAGTATGTATATGTCACTTACTTTGTAACTGTCTTAGCTCATATTGTCGATAAAAATATAAGAGTTAAATTTCCTCTAGAGTACTGGTAATTACAATTATTCTCATATTTTTAATTGCATTGCTAATACCTAAACGCGCACCAAAGAAATAAGTGCCATACTAACACGTTACTTTAAAAAAAAATGTTGTTGTTGTAATGGGGTTTACCGTCGCTGCGATAGTATTTCAATCATATAGCGACGTCCAGCTAATTACAGGTGGAGGAAGACCCCGAGTACACAGAGGTACCCGGGTAGAACCACCGACCTACCGCAAGCCAGCTGGAAGGTTAAAAAAAAAAAAAAAAAAAAAAAAAATGGTGTATCAATAAATCCATTAATTTTAAGCACACGAGGTGCAAACGTTATCAGTTTATACATTAACATGCTTGACAAAACGAAAGTGAAGACATACATTGATTTATCAACAGTATGCAGTCTTTTTAATTGAATCGTGCTAATCAACAGAGATCACTAATAATCGCGTTATAGAATGATGCAACTATCAGGAACCAACAACAGAACTAGGCCAAATGTGCTTCATCATTACATGTGGTTGTGAACGGAAGTTGTTACTGACACAAAAACAAAATACCAAGACACTCACTTGGTATAATGATGGAATTGTCATTAATTGTTACTGGAGAAAATACGACAAAAATAAACATAATAATGGTCACTTTTAACAGAACAGAACAGAACATCTTTTATTTTCTGACTTGTACAGTGTACATCGTCAACACAAAAACATATACATAGCATTATACAATGTCAGTGATGCACAATAAAAGTTTTCCATGACTATTTTTGAATGGTAGTTGTTTTGACTAACTATTTGGAAGAAAAAAGTAATAGTTATTAACATTAACGTATAATACAATATTATCATTTAATTTGAATTATTTCATATATATCTATTTCATAGGATTTAGAAACAAAGAAATGTTTTCATAAGAGTAGTCATGGTCAATAAAATACTGAAAACATAATTACGTGTAATTGTTTTTTAAGGACAATAAATAAAATTTTCAGAGATGTTTCTCTGCTTAGTAAAAAGAACTTACACCTTTCTTGATATAGAGGTGAGAATTTAATATTTAAATAGGATAGTTCTATGAGTAACGAAATGTAAAAGAAAATTCCATGCATATAATTTGCAATACCGATGGTTTTTATATTTTTACGAGGAAAAAAATACAGGTTATGCAGTGACATTTTATGTTGACGATTGTTTGGAAGTTTGGAAGGACTATGTCACAGAAGTCTTTCTTTTTTTTTCTTTTTTTTTTTTTAAGAAATAGATATTTACTTAAATAACACATTCAGTTACCGTAGCAACGCGATTAAGCCGATGTTTTAGTTTTATTTCTGTATGAATGAACAATATACATACGAGGAAGAAAAACTTTGTATTTCAAGGATATTTGCAGCCACAGAGTGTTAATACCAATCGAATGTGTAATAACTTGTTGACATATATCGTCACAAAACTGACCAGCTATCCTGCTTCTTGAATAAGAGAGAATGAATGGTGTGTTTTGAAACAAATGAAGGGCAAGAAGCATGAAAATGTTACTTCACAGCAATAAAATACTAAGTACGCTAGCAGTATACTTTAAAAGATAAACAATCGCTGGCAAAATGCAGGGAGCCTGTCTGTGGCAAATGCAGAGAGTCTGTCTGTGCTTCAAAAAGTGATGTGCAGAGATCGTCCTCCCGTGCACCAACAATACCGAAAGTAGGGGCTTATCAAAAAATTTCTCACCGCGTGGGTTCGAAACCCGGCAGGGTCATTTGGATTTTCATGTGAGGAAGCCTTCCAGCTGGCTTGCGGTAGGTCGGTGGTTCTACCCGGATGCCTCCGTGCATTCGGGGTCTTCCTCCACCTGTAATTAGCTGGACGTCGCTATATGACTGAAATACTGTCGAAGCGACGGTAAACTCAATTAGTCAAGTCATGTCAAGTCAAGAAATTTACATAAATATCGGCCAATTTATCAGTACCTCCTTGAAAAATATATCTAAAAGAATACGAACGATGTTCATATTTTGGACGTAATCAAAGCAATGACTCGCTAAAGCCTGACGAAAGTACCGAGGTTGTGTTCCATGTTGGTACATCACTTAACTGTTTTGTCACCTGTTAAAAGTGACCACTGATCCCTTTTTCTGCCATCTGTCCATCGTGTGTTTGTGTTTATGGCAGAGAATGACCGGTGCGAACGCAGAGATCCTGCCGATATAGCGATTTTCGCAGATAGTCTGCTGATATGGTTATGCACCGTGGGACACTAAGGACATAGAGGGGGAAACGCGGACGATATGTAACATAAAAGGAAAAAGCGGGCGATATGTAACATATAAGGAAAAAGCGGACGGTATGTAACAAATAAGGAAAAGGCGGACGCTGTATTTTTTTATCACCATTTTCATGATATACTAATATTATAAAGAGGAAAGATATAAGCAAGTGACGAAACGCGTGGACACAATAGACAAAGAAGGAAAAAGCGGACGATATGTAACATATAAGGAAAAGCGGACGGTATATAAGATACAGGGAAAAGCGAACGCTGTATTTTTGTTCATATTTTCAAATTATATTAATGTTGTGAAGGATAAAAATATTAGCAAAAGACACAACAAGCAGACACAATAGACTTTAATAGACTGAAAACGCGGACACTTTAGACATAGAGGGAAAATGCGACTGCATAATCAGTCAGTGCTATTATTTTGTTTCATAATGTTAGGAACAGCTAGTGTGAATTTAGATTTATCACGTTAATTCGTAGATCAATATTAAATATGAAAATACAATATATGAAATACAGCATTCAAATGACATCATTACTTATTAATTAAAGGACACGGTTTAAACAATGAGTTTGTGTGTTTGTTTGTTTGTTTGTTGGGTTTAACGTCCCACCGACAGTATTTCAGTCATTTGGAGACGATGTCTATTTGAGAGATATAGTGCTGCCACACTGCAGTATCACGCCGTAGACATGTGGCATGATACCACACCCAGTCACATTATCCTGACATCGGGCCAACCAGTCCTGCAACTAGCGCCAAGAGTCTGGGTTTAAAGTGATACTGTCATGCTACCAGTGTGTTAGGTCCCAGGCCCGGATCCAGAAATTTTCTGCTGGGGGGGCCAAAATCCGAATGTGATAGGAGTGGTAGGGGGGGGGGGGGGGGGGTCGGGGGCATGCTCCGCCGCCCCCCCCCCCCCCCCCCCCACGAAAAAAAAAAGTTTTTAGTGTGATGGAGATGCATTCTGAAGGGTATCTGGGGATAATAGTGAAGGTTTTTTGGTGTTGTTGTTTTTGTTTTTAAATCCGATATATATTTTTGAAACTTGAAGGCCTAGATCCCACTGGGAAAAAAATAATCGGTGATGTGGAAATCAACTTTTTTTTCTACCGATGGCTCCCGATGTTTGAGCCAAAAAAGGACTGAGCAATCCGTTCAAAAATGACAATTATTAGGCTTCGGGATTGGTCCGTTGAACATTCACTGTTGTTTCGGCTATGACACAATAGCCTTGAGTCCCGATGTTCGGAAAAGCACCGGGGGACCTCCTCCGATGATCGGCGAAGGTGCCCCGAAGTTTCACTGAGTTTGTAACATCATCGGAGGAATATCCCCGTAGATTAGGGGATCTTGAGAACCATCCTACGTGTCTCGGGGAAGATTATTGAGAGTAGGTTAAGGTGATGCCCTAAGCAATGTCCAATGGCCTTTTTGACCGTCTCAGTCTAAGACTGGCCAAAACAGAAACTAATTTCTGGGTGCGTTTTTCAACCCTTGCCATTTTTTTTTGTGCAAATATTATGAGATTCAACCATAAGATCGGGAATGTGTCACAGAAAGGCCACCGAATAACCCCGAATGCCCCCCCCCCCCCCCCCCGATACTTCGGCGAGACATCACAGACGCATCGGGGATTCATCGGAGGAAAAAAAATCGCGGAAGCTTCGTGAATGCTGACCGGAGCTTCTCTGCGGATATTTCCCCAGCTTGTTTTCCCGATAAAACATCGAGAACACATCGGGAAAATTTCAATGAATTCTTTTTACAGTACATCCGAGGCCTCCCGATGACTCTACATGGCTCGCGACGCTATTTCCATCGGGAGTACGTATGCATCCCATACCCGAGGCAAAAAAAAAAAAAAAAAAAAAAAAAAAAATGCCAAGTGGGACCGAGCCTTAAGCATTAAGCGATGTAATGTTATCTTTTACCGGCGCAAAGTCATGTTATTGAATAACTGCTGTGCAATCGTATAAATTTGATAACAATTGCATTTACAGGCCCCGATAAATAAATTAAAAAAAAAATAACGGTTGGGGAGATGAAAGCGCTGCTGGTGGTGGTGGTGGGGGGGGGGGGGACAATGATATTACTGAAAGGGCATTACTTCTTCCGGGTAAGAAATACGGACTTATCTTGTATTTTCATTCACAAACTGGCATACAATATTTAATAAGGGTTTCCTGAACCCCCACAAAAAGTGACTTGTGATCATTAGTTTGTAACTCAACAGTGTAAAAGACAGTTTTGTCAAAGACTGAAAAAAAAAACAAACAAATTTTCACGTTAAACATAATCATTTTTTTAAAAATGTGGGAGGGAAAATGTTCGACCTTAATGATATTGGCTGTCAATTTGTCGATCTGGAAGCGGTCTTCACACAGAAATTTTCAGAAAAAAAAATCAGGCGCACGTTATAGGGTAGGTGTGGGCCCCTTTTGTGAGTCTTTTTTTGTGTGTGTACATTTTTAGTTTTAGTTGAAACATTTTGGTTTTTATAAGTGTTTAATCAGTGACAAAACAAACAATAGATGTTGATATTTAATATAAAATCTTTAATATCCGTTTTAGTTTGCACATAAATTATGTATTCTGTGCATTAGTATTTGTTGACTTATCAGTAACATTGATCAATAACTGATTTGATTTGAATTAGTAATCATAATCTACACATATATTGTCCCAAAATATGGCAGTTAACAATTTTCAAATTCTTTCATTTCTTAATTATATTCATAAATCTAAAATACACATATTTTATAATAATTATTTTTATTTTATTCGAAAATAATAAGAAAAGTGAACATGATGATGTATAGATCTACTTTTTGTATTTATATATTGAGAGAGTTAGTTAAGAAGAATTTAACTGCTTCGTTAAAATAATACTTACAAGTTATGTAAAAATAGTATTGCTGATGACATTTAGAAACACAACCCATTTCTGATAAAGTTTAATTTACATGGCTAGCGATAGGTATGCATCTTCCCTGCAGAATAGCTTTTTAATTTTTTTTCCAAAACAAAATCGGCAATTTTTCATACCTGAAAGTTCATCAACCTGGCAGTTAAATTTCCCGCTTTTAATCCAAGATTTAAATTTTTTAGATGTAGAGAAAAGTGAATTTAAAATTTCGTTGATTAGATTTAGTC
>CM037790.1:53121308-53171308 GCA_021229015.1 Solen grandis
TATACAGATTGTTACACTGACTGCTATATTCACATTTTATTTTCTACAATAATGATTTTAAGAAGTATTTGAGTACATGTAAGTTGTATGTATGTATCTTTCACTGTTTATAGATGATGTGTAAAATAAGACATATATCATCAGTGCTTATGTTGGGGTTTTCCAGGGTATGACATTACAGTAACAAAATATATATCTTTCATTGGGTAAAATAGTGATACTGTTCTCCTTTTCATCATAACAATAAGTTAATATAATTTTCATGAATTGCTCACCATGTGTAGCTTTAATCATTATATTTATGACCAGAAAATGTGTGCTAGAATTATTAGTAACTATTCTATTGCTGTAAAATATATTTTCTTTTGGAGCTAGCAATGAAATTCCCGTTCAGATTCATTGTGTCTATGTACATTTGTACCATGTTTTTATAATTTTAAAGTGAAGTGGCTTTAAGATGTTTGCATGGTTTTGATGTCTATGATTTATATAACTTCAGGATGATTGTCTCGGGGAGAGATTTTTTTCCTAAAAGTTAGAATGAAATGTATGCTTTGGGCTCTCTGTAATACACCCATATCTTAACATGAAGTTCTTGAAGATTCACTGTTTTTCTACTCCTTCTAAAGTCAGGGAATGCAGTGCTGGGAACAGAGGTTAATAAAAGATTTGCTCAAAAAAAATCCAGGAAGTTTTAAATAAAGCGAAACTGTTACAGTCCAAGTTAGATATTTCCTATATCTTATTCATAATTTCCAAAATAGGTAGTATGTAAACAAGACTTTACTCCCCAAATGTTCACTATTCAATATAAAGAATGTTTTTTTTTTTTTTTTAATTCTCCTATTTGTCTTCAGTCGCTTATCAAAATTTGTTGAAACTTCTCCCGGAATCTTTACTATCAAGAGATGAACATATTTTCCTTTTTTTTACAGAGTTTTTGTACCCCTTTTTTACATCCAAATCTGCCTTGCATTTAGTAAAGTTAATACTTGCTTGCGAGAGTATTTGTACCACTAATATCTTAATGTATAGAATGCAAGCAGGGTACCAACTCACAAATGTTAACGGTTACTGAACTAAGTGAACTTGCTGCTGGACTATCTCTCATCAACTACCGTTTAGAATTCAGTGAAACATTTTATTAAGCTTTGTAATAAATAAGAGATAAGCATTTAACCTGTATGTTCTTTTTTAACAATTTTGAACAAAGTCATGGTCCTTTATTTTTTTTAATCCAGGACTTTGTCGGAAATATGATGAAAGTTCATGAGAAACTTCGTATCCAAGAGAAAATGTGCATGTTGTTAATAAATTAGGATTCAGTGATGTTCCCTCTACCCCCACCACCAATCTTATTACATTATGTTTGACTGTCCTCCCAGAATCTTGACTGCACTTGATCTTTAGCAACTGTTTATAAAAAGCTTCATGGTTGCTTGAAAGAAGAAAAAAGATAATCATTTTGGGTTGGGTTTTTTTTCACAAATGTTGAGGAATTTTTTGTTTTGGTTCTCATCTTCCCAACTAATCTTACTTGGGGAGTATCCATCGGCCAATATTTTTGTCGTGTATTTATTTTTGGTGTTAATATGTGATACGGGAACTGAGGTGTTGTATAGCTAATGAACTTATAAGGGTGTAACATCTTTTTATGAATTGCCTATAATGTTGAATTATGGTCAAGTTATAAATTTCCAAAATGATTTTAATTCACAAGTATTCACAAAAAAGGTGTCTATTACTTCTTCTTAAATAATATGGAAGACTTGTATAATAGGAAGATACTTGAAATATTCTCTGTTATCAAAAGACTGTGTTGTGTAGTTGGATACTTAAATGTATATACCGGTGGGTTATATTTTCCCGTGTTTTCATGACTTGAAATTTTAGGACTTGAAAAAAAAAACTGTTTACTGTAATGCATATACATTATTTCATAGCATGTCCACAGCCAGGTGAAATGAATGGTTTATACTGTTTTCTGTATATATATCAGTAGAAGCCAATTTAAATGTTTTTTTAAGTGGAGCACCAGGTGTCCTTATCACTGTGTTGGTCTACAAATGTTTCCCTGGCAACTGAAGTACTGATTCCTGTGTGTGTTCATGTGTACTTGTTTTTATATTTTCCACACATATTTAAAAGATGCAATCTATATATTTCATAAATGTGTCAAAAAGGTAATAACAATAGTTGTTATATTTCCATTTCCTTATATAGAAACCAGTATGTTAAATATAAGACTGTGATAAGCACTGCAGTTTTGGGGCTTTAGACACATTAGTTTAAACTTGTTTCCGTTACATCAGTTGAGGAAGAAATTTCATTTATCTATATTTTCACTTTTTGTCCAAACACTCACATGAAGTTTTGTAACCGTTGTTGAAAATGAATTTGCAGTAAGTCATGGAAAAATGATTTATTATGATAAAACCAGTCAGCAGATAAGTGCAGATAAATGTGTCAAGAATTTGTGAAAAGAATAGCTCCTCTGTGTCAATGCATGAATATTAATTACCATCAGTGATACTTCTGGTTTAACTTTTATCAATCAGTCAAAATTCCTCAGTTAGTATAGCAGTACTTTCAATCACATTAGTCATATATATCCTAATTTGTGCTCCTCTACTATCCGCAATTAGGATCTGACATCACATAAAAGGTCATGTCAGATTGACCTTTGAAGTTATTTATATACTTAAAAAAGTGCTCGATTTTAAACCAATTAAATAGCGCTTTTCTAACTGACTTTGGTAAAACATATGTCACGGTGAGAAAAATGTGCAGCTTGACTGGGACTCAAACCTTGGGCCGTTTGCTTACAGGGTGAATGCCCTACAGACTGAGCTACACAGCCACTTACATATCTCTCTACCCTATTGTGAGTATCAGTAATGCGACACATTAAAACTGGACGCCTCAACAACTGCTCTACTTACTACAGATACCAGAATTAAAGACTGAAAAAAAGAAGTTGATTTAGCACTCTTGGGATTTTGCGGTAGTTCTCCCTACAGGACACCATCTTGTTATTTGTTCATATACATTGATGCAGTTACTTCCTCTGGTTATACCTAACGAATTGGTACTCGCCGATTTGATTGGCTTACACAGAGGTCAATCTGAGACGACCTACATGATGTGGTCAGATTCACTTAGCATACTGAATCTGATTTTAATGAGATTGCAGTACTTTGTACTGTGGAAGGACTTGAAAAACTTGCCTCAAACAGGGATTTAATTTGTCATTGAACACCATCACTGGACCAGAGTTTAATAATAGATTGGATTGTTTGTTGCTGCAACAATATTTCAATTATATAATGTTGTCTGAATAATTAGATGAATGGCTTGAGGGGCACTGGATAGAACCACTGACCCATTTTAAGCCAAGTTAAAGGTTCTACACATGAAAAGATCTGGAGTGACAAGGCTAGATCTCACTTCTACACTATAGAGGAGCTAATTGACAGTCAGTCTGCAACTGTAATCATTCATTTGGTTTTAGGGGCCGCCGTGGCCGAGCGGTTACAGTCGTGGACTACAAATCTCTCAGCCCTTCACCGCTGTGGGTCAAATCCCGGTAGGGACTTCGGATTTTTCATGTGAGGAAGCCTTCCAGCTGGCTTGCGGTAGGTCGGTGGTTCTACCCGGGTACTTCTATGTACTCGGGGTCTTCCTCCACCTGTAATTAGCTGGACGTCGCTATATGATTGAAATACTATCGCAGCGACGGTAAACCCAAATCCAATCCAATCCAATCCAATCATTTGCTTTTAAAATAAACACAGCAAAAAGTTTGACATTTATTGTTAACAAAATGATAGTTGTCACATACACAACAGTGACTTACACTACTAATTATTCACAATGCCGTTTCTGACACATCCGTGAATTCACAAAATGGTAAATACAGAAAATGTTATATAAATCATTTTATTTCAGATATAAAAATGTGAATTATTGCTTTAAAAAAAAGTGAAATCAGCCCAGTACAATTAAAATTCTTGGTTGGACCAGTACTTTGTACTTTGGAGACTACCTTAAATCATAGGTTGGTATACATACATGTATATAGCTGGCCCACTATTTGTGAAGTTTTGAAAAAGTAGTACATGTAGGTTCAAATAAAGTGCATTTTTATATGACAACTATTTTTATATGTCATGATGATACATCACACACGAAAACAACACGGTGACCTTTCATCCCTCCACACAAATATCACAGTCAATATCCAATACAGTATCACAACCACAAACATGTCTGTTAATCATAATCATTCAACAACAATTTTCATGTGAAGTCCAGAGGAGGGAAATATGGACCCCATTCCCATCCACTTTGATATTTTGGTAAAACATGGTTACATATTTAATCCAGAGGGATTGAGGGGATCACTCAAATTGTTTGTCAATGTATATAGAATGAACAGTTTGTTATTTCACTAAGTATTCAAGTATGGGTTTGGGTTTTTATTTCAATTTGAATGTCAAAGTTGTATGTCAGCAAGTTATTGAACACCCAAGTGTTGGCACTCTTCTTTAAAAAGATAAGAAGAAAATAAACCTACTGGACAATGCAATAGCTAAAGTTCTTGCAGAACAAGAAAAAGCCAACTATGCTGAAATGTGCTATTAGTCCATATTACTTCTTTATCAAAAAAATAATTTTCTAATGAAAAAAAATATAAATGTAAACTTTTCATACTTGAAATGCATTCATGAAAAAAATCATAAATGCTATAAAAGTCAATCGAAAGCATGCTAAATTTAAAAATGATAATATGAAATAAATATAAAGTTAATAATAATATAGTTTTGATACAAAAATAAATAGAAAAATATTTCCGTTAATACAAAATGTGTATATTGTGGGCTGAAAGCAAAATTGTTCCATTTCCTTCTATATGTATATGTACATGGAATACTTTTGTGGTTTAAGTAAATCCTATGTGTTTTACCTTCTCTGTGTTTTGATCAATGATACTTCTGACTTGTATGGTAGGCAGCAGGATAGGGGTCCCACCAAATGACTGATGCCACTGCACCTTCCTGTTACGCTTGATTTCATGTTCATAGGCTCCTGCACTGCAATAAGTAAGGCAAAAGTAGTTCAGTAATAACCCTTTCCCTCATAGAGGACACCATGAAAAGACCTATGCGAACAGCATAAAACCAGATCAGCCTGCTTTTATGCTGTTCGCTGCTCCTCAGTGTCTGGAAATTTTAAAAAATTTGGTAAGGTTTAACTGTGGTTTTCTGCAGATCAGGCTTTATGTGAACCTATTGAGGGTAAAATATATGAGGGAAAGGGTTAACTTTTTAAAATGAGTCTATATGAGGGAGAGGGTCAAAATGAGTTTATATGAGGGAAAGGGTTAAAATGAGTCTATATGAGGGAAAGGGTTAAAATGAGTCTATATGAGGGAAAGGGCTAATCAGCAATCATGTTGAAAATCATAACTACTCAGCCATATCTGGAAGATACAAGGCCACTTACTATCTACTGTAGGAACACACATTTGAGTTGTCTGACTAACACCGCAATCAAACAAGAAATGTTTGTGAAACATATATGCCCCCCTCATATGCCATAATATGTATATAGCTATATTACATGCAAGGAGTTTGCCTTCATAATGTTGGCTTGTCACAAAAAATTCTCAAACTTCAAAAATTTGAGTGAAAATATAATGTGCTAAAATGTGGAACTAAACGTTTACTGAAATAAATGGGCTGGAGAAATATTTACACAAGTCCACAAAGGTTTAAGTGAAAGAACATTGTCAGTTATAAACAAACAAAACATTAAGACTTAGTGCTCTAGGTTTATTATAAAAATTAACAAATCAGCCTTGCTAGCCATAAGCACAAACATCCACAATAATGAAAGGAAATGATACATCATCCTTCAAATATCTCAAACTTTAAAACAAAACAACATTACAACATAAATTATGTTATCTTGATCTAAGTAATAAAAAGTCTTTTGCATAATTTCTATAAAGTGGCCAAGTCATCAAACATATATACAAATGCAACCTTGTGACCTTGACATTTGAGGTATTGACACCAAAATTGATAGGGGTCATCTACTAATCATAAGCAACAACCACATGAAGTTTGAGACTTAAAGGTCAAATAGAACTTAAGTTATCACTCGGACAATGTCTGGGCTACCGACAGACCGATGGACCGACCTACGGACCGACCGATTGACATGAGCAAAGCAATATACCCCCTCTTCTTCATAGGGGGGCATAAATATATAGTTCCCTATTGTCTGTTTTAGGTTTTTACGACTGAACAAGATAATTTGTATACATAAAACAATTGTTGCAGCTAATTTTTTTTAAATTTTTTTAAGGATTTCAAACTAGAATGTATGTAATGCAAGTGTTATTCTGCCTGTACCATGAATAAGTGGGTAGTTTAGTTTTAACCCTTTCCCTCATATAGACTCATTTTGACGCCCTCAATAGGTACCACATAAAGCCTGAACTGCAGAAAACCACAGTTAAACCTTACCAAATTTAATTACAAAATCCTCATTTCCAGACGACTGAGGAGCAGCGAACAGCATAAAACCTGATCAGCCTGCGAGTTACTCGCAGGCTGATCTGGTTTTATGCTGTTCGCATAGGTCTTTTCATGGTGTCCTCTATGAGGGAAAGGGTTAAATCTATATCTATTTTTGTAGATAATGGGCAAGGGATTCCGATTCTGCTCCAAAATGATCCATATGATGAGTATGGCCAAAGAACACACTAACTGTTATTTACAAGCTACAGTTGAAGCTTGTCCAGAGAGCCTGGGTTTGTCTGGATGCTCCAGTTTCTTCACAAAATAATGTAATACATAATATGCTACCATCTGCACCAACAATGTGATTTACATACTGTTATAAATTGCTATGTGAACAGTTTATGCAACCTACCCAGGCAAGACTTCATTAATGTCCTTCCGCTTAATTGGAAACCGATCAGCTCCCACCAAGAATGGCTTCTCAGACAGGTCAAATTCCTTCAGGTCTGTACATGTTGTCTGATAGGCCGTTGGGCTGGGCGTCTGATACTGCAAAAGACACACAGAGGTCATGTGACCATCCATGGTATGCAAATGAACCTGTGATAACCATTACCTTGTAAAGACCCATTTTGATACATCCTGGCAAACAGAGCAGACACCTACCAGGTGCTGTCTGATCAGGGTCTCCTCTGTTCGCTCATATAATTGAAGCTCATAGTTTTACTCAGTCTGCACCTCAAAATAAAACCCATTTTTCATATACCATAAATTTTAAAATTCAGTCAATTAATATTCATCAAGATAAAAATTGTACATGAATATTCATGAGGTAAATGGTTATTGGCCACGTGCACTAAGCAGCAACCTGGCATACATTTCACAAAGTATCTCAAAATGAGATTTCCTAGAACACAAGTTTTAAAGACCTATAAATATCATAAAAATTGATCAACATGGAGACAGGAACATTTGTAAACATGTCATCATAAATTTTGAATAATAACAGCATTCAATTTCTTCAAAATTTACTTGTGGAAGAGAAACTGGCTTTGTGATTTTTTAAGAGGAAACTCCAAATTTAGGAGTGCCAGCGACATAGATTCCGGAAACATTTCATTACACATTTTTCTTGATATAACTGCCATTTGGACTTAAAGGAGCCACTTTTTGTCATTGTTACAGAAGTTAGGTTTGACTGGTTACAGAATAAATCATACCGTCAAACCCGTCTTATACAGTAAGTCAAAGCAGTAAGTGATTTCAGTCAGGGAACTATTAAAAATAAACCAAATATTGTTGCGATGAATTATACATGACAAAACTAACCAGTAATAATAGGATTACATAGATACAATAATGTATATACAAGACTATTTCCTTTTTATTTCTTTGTGTATATTCCCTCACTTTGCCAAGCTGACTAATGCATTTCAATCTGAAAATGACATTTAATTCAACTTAACATTTAAGCTCTAATTGACACAGAGAATAGAAAATTTGCATTGGAAAACAGTCCATAATTCTGTTGACATTTCAAAATTATGATAAAGAATTTGAGATTTCTAAACCAGTATTTCTACTAGTTGGAGTAATAATGACTGGATTAAAGACTGACAGACAAATTGAATTAAAATTCAATGTCTTCATATTAACAGTAAATGGTCATAGTTACATATAATAGTTGTTTTTCTGTTGTTGATGTTTTTCTATAAGGGTGAAGCAATTTTTTTGTTAATTTTAGTTAGCAGGAAAAAATATTCTGAAAAATCAATCAAATTGCATTATCAGAATACATGCCAACTGTAGTAATACTTTAACTTTTCTGAAACATGACAGTTTTTCACGGAAACTCTAGCTCATAAAGTATCAAAATCTTCAATGATTTTTTGTGATATGACAATGACAAAAACTGTTTTAATAATAGGTTTTGTAGCTGGATAGACACAACAAAAACAGTCACATCTGATATTTACGATAACACACTCATAGAACAGAAAAATACGAAATTAACAAGAGGGCCATGATGGCCCTGAAACGCTCACCTGAGTACCATTGCTACAACTGATTACAAGGTTTTTAAACAGACAAGAATTCTGATATAACTCAATCTTAAACATTTTAGCCCTGACAATACTACACACCAAATATATAAGCACTGGGCCTTATGGTTTCAGAGGAGAAGACTTAGTGCGGGGTATTTTATCTCCAAAGGGCCACCATTTTGAAAATCTTGATAATGAACCATTAGATGATGCTACATATCAAAAATCTAAGCTATAGGCCTTATGGATTCATAGTAGAAGATTTTTTTAAAAGATTTTCCTATATAACTCTATGTAAAATAAGTGACCCCTGGTGCGGGGGCATTTATCACCATAAGGTCATGATTTGTTCAATCTTGGTAATGAACCATAAGATGATGCTACATACCAAATATCTAAGCTCTAGGCCTAATGGAATCATAGAAGAAGATTTTTAAAGATTTTCCTATATAACTCTATGTAAAACAAGTGACCCCTGGTGTGGGGGCATTTATCACCATAGGGTCATGATTTGTACAATCTTGGTAATGAACCATAAGATGATGCTACATACCAAATATCTAATCTCTAGGCCTTATGGATTCATAGAAGAAGATTTTTAAAGATTTTCCTATATAACTCTATGTAAAACAAGTGACCCCTGGTGCGGGGGCATTTATCACCATAGGGCTATGATTTGAACAATCTTGGTAATGAACCATTAGATGATGCTACATACCAAATATCTAAGCTCTAGGCCTAATGGATTCATAGAAGAAGATTTTAAAAGTTTCATTATGGTGTGGGGGCATTTATCACCATAGGGTCATGATTTGTACAATCTTGGTAATGAACCATAAGATGATGCTACATACCAAATATCTAATCTCTAGGCCTTGCAGTTTTGCAGAAGAAGATTTTCAAAGTTTGCATTTTTAAAATCTATTTTTAGCTCCTGTGACCTACTTTTTTAACCAATCTGAATAATTTGTACAACTTTGATAGAGGGCATCATAAGGATGATTCCTGTGAAGTTTGGTCAAAATCCCTTCAGAGGTTCATGAGGAGATGTTGTTTAAAGCAAATTGTTGACGCCGGACGAACGGACAAAGGCGATCAGAAAAGCTCACCTTGAGCACGTTGTGCTCATGTGAGCTAAAAATGCAGAACATATATAACTGATGCACTCACATAGATAGAAAGATAAACATGTAAAAGAAAAAAGAAAGAAAGTTGCATGTGAAAAGCTAATAAAAAGCTTCAGCAAATTCTGATCTTAACAGTAAAGGAGGAAGGAAACAAAAGCATTTTACAAATAATTACCAAAATATGTTTTACAAAATGCATAGAAGAAAGACAATATTATTACCTTGTACATGTATAAGAATAAGAAACCGGTAAGAACTTTATACATGTAGATGAAAAACTTAAAACATCACACAACACAACAAACAAAACATTTGAGTAGCTGTATGATACATGTGTGAAAGAAAGAAAAAAATCAAACAAGATTTGCAGATTTTTTCTTTTTAAATATCATGAAAATAAAATTTAGAATATGTTTCACACTTTATGCAACCCACTATATGCTTATATATACTTTACCATATCAAAGGCACAAACAATTAACTCTGAAATAACAACAACATAGCTCAATCTTTTGTTATATTTTACAAATAATTTCTGTTTCAAACCAAAATTTGCATAATATATAAAATTTCATCATTTTTCACTTTTCAGAATGAGTAATATGACAGATACAGTACCATAAGGGGAACAAATATATTTTTCCTGATATTTAAACACAGTAGATGTTTATTAAATCTAGAAAACCACCAAAGCATAGTAAATAAATATGAGAGGAAATAAAAACATGAGCTGTCAGAAGACAGCACGCTCAATTATTCTAGTGCCTGGACAAAAATTCTTTATAAAATTTAAAAAAGGGAATTAAATAATTAAAAAACGGGACCTGATAGAGTAATGGCTCTTGGTCACTGCACTTATCCTAGTCACAATATTTAAAATTTCAAGTCATTAGCTGTATAGTTTTGGAGGTGTGCTCCAGACAAAAGTTCACTATAAAATAAAAAACCGGACCAGGAAAAGTTACGTTTTTTTCACTGCATTTCTCCTAGTCATCATCTATGTATATTTAAAGTTTCAAGTTAATTCCTTGTATAGTTTTTGAGTTATGCTGCAGACAAAAATTCATTTCAAAGAAAGGAATAAATTCAAAGATGGGAGAGGTAGGGTTACTGTACTTTCTCTCATTGACCTCTATCCACATACAAAGTTAAAATTTCATATTACATTATGTCAGAAAGCCCAGACAAGAAATTTTTAATGCCAACGCCAACAAATGGATTACGGCAATAGCTTGGACTATTTTATGAATAGTCAAGCTAAAAACCTCCATAACATTTACTCCTCCTCTTCCGTGTCATATCATCAATGAAACCCTGTAACTAAAGCACACTTGTGATTATTTGCTTTATGTGCACTCTAATTCCTTGAGAAATGTTCACTCTTTAAAACCCTTTACCTATGTGCTGTACACAGGTGCTGCTATATGCAGGTATTTACAGTGGAATATCAAGTTTCAACCTATGTCCAGTATACGGTCTAACACCTATCAGTATTGATAGTCAGTAACACTAGTGCACCTCTCAGTCCCTGTCTAGCTGCATTAATACATGGACCTTTGCAATGTTTTCAAATGTATTCAAACTGGGTTACTGAATATCCAATAGCTACCATTACACTATGATAACAGGTAATCAATTGCTGACCTGATTAACACAATAGAACACATTGGTTTTGTTTATGATGCTGTTTATGAGCAATTGAACTCGTCATGAATGGGAAAAGTAGAGCTTTATTAAGTTTTTACTGCTACAAACTGGTAAGATGCAGTATGCAGATGCAGGCATCACAGAACACTGTCAGATTTCATCTTGGAACTCTGTGTGCTGTATTTATTGAATTATGTGCAGGTTTTCAACCAGAACAACTGTCAAGAGTAGTATACACCTGTAGGTACATCTTGTGTGTGCTGTATTTATTGAATTATGTGCAGGTATTACAGAACTCTGTCAAATCCTGAGCCTATGTGCAGCTTCTCTACATGCACACTGGAAAACCCTGTATTGCGGTGCTATTTTTTCTACCTGATGAAAAGTTTGGCTTCTCTCAAGCACACGTATATTGGTCACTGTGTCCATTATGGCAACACTTGAATGACTGCGTGCCAACAATTTGGGCTGAAAACAGGGCACATATCTATATAGTTTGACATCAATCTGTTACCATCTGAATGCTGTCAAGCAAAATTGTCCTGTTGCTGAGTGGTGTTGTGAGTTATCCTTTTGAAAATCAGACTTACGGTAATGTTTTTAGTGAAACTATACCTTGAGAAAGTCAAAATGTAAATATGTATAGATACAATTTGACAAACAGGAATAAAACCATGTGTAAAATAATTTACATGTATACACAAAATTGCACTCTGTAGAGGAAAAAAAACATTAACGAACAACCCAAAGTGCCTTGATGACATACAGTAATTGTTGTGGAAGACAAAAGAGACTTTGATCTTATGAGTATTTGCAAAATGTACTGCAATCCAAGTGTGATGATTGCAATATTTTGCAGTATGCATTAAACCATACAGTTACACCCCTATATATAACCCTTTCCCTCATAGAGGAAACCATGAAAAGACCTATGCAAACAACATAAAACCAGATCAGCCTGCGAGTAACTCGCAGGCTGATCAGGTTTTATGCTGTTCGCTGCTCCTCAGTGGTCTGGAAATGAGGACTTTATAATTCAATTTGGTAAGGTTTGACTGTGGTTTTCTGCAAATCAGGTTTTATGTGGTACCTATTGAGTGCGTCAAAATGAGTCTATATGAGGGAAAGGGATAACTTATATATATGATCAGATTATTTTTTACTGTGTTACTTGACACTTACCACTTGTTCTCTTGGGAACCTTGGTCCTGTTCTTGCTCCTAGTGTGTAGCCCTTGCTGGAGTTGATCTTGTGTTCAATGTCATACCAGAAGTTGGTTTTCTGAAAATAAAGGAATCAGGTAAAATACTATTGTACTGTCAACTTCTATTTTGAAACTCTTTGAAAATTTATAATAATGCAGTGTAAATCAATAAGGTCTTTCAAGATGACAATGCCATGTATAACTGGTTTTCCATGAAAAAAAAAAATTCTATAAATATGAATCTCAAATTTTCTAAATGACCCCAAAATATTTCAAAATTTGTTTCTTTGTCTATCGGCAGCAACATCTGCCGGAGTCACAGGAAAAGAGTTGCTGCTGAGAGGTGTTGCTGTAGAAAGGTTTGGGGGGTTAAAACTCTTGCTGCTATGAGGTAGCCATTGATCAGATGTACTCACTCAGTGTTTTGAGAGGATTTACTGTATAATATGGGATCAGTTGACCCCCATTTGAAAAAATAAAACAAGGAAAAACCCTGCTTTGAAATAAATATTCTTGCTCATATGATAATGTCACCTACAAACTTGAGTGTGAAAAGGAAAGGATGTTACAGACATACCTCTTCATTCTCATAGCAACCTGGACCCCTATGTGGGGCCCCACGGAGGGGACAAATCTCGTTCCCAAACCTGTTCTGGGGCATTTTGGTGGGGAACATCTCTCTGTCCAATGTTGTCATAAATGACACCTTGGGGCCCTTGTCCACTGCAACAAGGGCAATATTCATGTTAACAACAATCTGGTATTTTTATTTTAACCCTTTCCCTCATATAGACTCATTTTGACGCACTCAATAGGTACCACATAAAGCCTGATCTGCAGAAAACCACAGTTAAACCTTACCAAATTAAATTATAAAGTCCTCATTTCCAGACCACTGAGGAGCAGCAAACAGCATAAAACCTGATCAGCCTGCAAGTTACTCGCAGGCTGATCTGGTTTTATGTTGTTCGCATAGGTCTTTTCATGGTTTCCTCAATGAGAGAAAGGGTTAATATACGAAATCTTCATCATAATCCATTCGAACAGTAGCACTTTCTGTCTACATTTCATGTAAATTCGTCCAAACCAAGCATCACTGTGATACTTATGTAACTTTATCGACTGGGTATGTATATGTACATACTTACTGACTGATGTAAAATGCTCACTGAAGTTAAAAAAAACCTCATGACAGTCAAATGTTAAGCATGGTCAAATGTATGTCAATATTCAACACACTCAAAACATGTTCAAAAAATGATATCAACAGTCAAATGGTCATATATTACCATGGTCAAAATCATGACAAACTCAAAGTATAATTCAAAAAGTCAAATATCAGTCTTGGTCAAATATTCATTACAGTTGAATTATAATTCAACACAGTCAAATATTCATCACGGTCAAAATATAAATCAATACAATCAAATCACCATTGGAAAACCCACGTTCAATCCAAAGGTATGGGCAGCATGCAACATACCGGTTACCTTTGGTTCCATCAATACGATTTGCTTCTTAATTGTCCTTGGGATATTTGGTTGGCAAAACTTCGTATTCATGAATTATTAATTAGGCATTTGATTGGATCCATGGCAGAGACAGTATCGCGACAGCAGGGATCATTTGACCAATGAAACAGCATGGGAATTTGAAAGTTACCTTCGTTCTACCATGTAGAGCTGATGTCATGCTCCTGGCCTAAGTGTAGCGGTTTATCTTGCAGGAACAATGAGTCAGCTTTTGCTTTTTTAAATTTCAATGAAGAGTATTCAAAATCATATGCGTTATTTCATCAGTCAGCAAGTAGCTGATTAATATTCATAAAAACAAAGAACAAAGTTTTGCCAGCTAAAAATCCCACGATAGTACAAAAGTGACAATGGAATGTATACAGTGGGTTTTGATGATGCAGTCCAAATATTCACATTCATCAAAGTAGTTAGATACATTAATTGCAATCAAATGTTAAAGTGAATTAACAAAGGATATCGTTTCAAAATCAATTGAACATTTTAAAAACTGTCATTAAAAGTTCAGAAAGAAAATTAGATATGAATCCAGGTATCACTAATAAAATATTTACATCAGACAACTTGTTAAAGACTTAAAAGACAGCAATTCAACAAAGAACTAATATTTTCAGTGAGCTTTTAGTCAGGTGACACAGCATCTTAACTCATATAATTCAATAATCAAAATACTATCAGACTCTTCATATTTAAATTATATAACTAAATAATTATGTATCAAAAGGCCTTTTTTTGTTATATATTTTTTCATGAAAAGCAATGCCCTCTGGATCCACATATGATATTAGTGCAATGTTACTGACAAATTGATATCAACCTGCTGAGTGCATGCTCAAATATCAAAAAAAGCTTTTTCAATGACAAGTGATAATGACATAATTAAAGCAATTATAAATTTATGACACATATAAAATATATAATTAACCCTTTACCTCATATAGACTTATTTTGATGCAATGTCAAACAGAGCAGACCCAGATCAGACAGCTCCTTCGGTCTCAAGGAGTTGTCTGATCAGGGTCTCATTTGTTTGCTCATACAATTTTGTAGCTCAGATTCTCTACAGTCTGCATGCAAAAGAAAAAATGCCCAGATTCATAATTATACAATGTAAAGTTATGCAAATTAATATTCATTTAGTCATAAATTTGAACATGAATATTCATAAGGTAAGGGTTAATGAGCTATGAAACTTACATATGACACTGAATAATGCAAATGAATCATGATAGACATGTCAGTCAAATTGTTACCTTTCCCCTGCAAACTTTGTGGACTGAAATCTTGAATAGCATGATGAGGACTACTAGCTACAGACAAGCCTTCAACTAGAACAGAACAGTTACAAAGTTAGTAGGACATACAATAGTAGAGGTTTGGATCTTACATCTTGGACTGTCACCATAAAAACCGTAAATAGCTTTCTTGGATTACTGTAAGTTAATTAAGGTCCCCCACTAATGCAATGACATATATTGTATGCTTTTTCTTGTTCTATTGTAATGGCTAACAATCATTTTCTGATTATAATGGCCATACTTTAGATCTATTGGTCAAGGATTATCCATGTGTGGGTCCTGTTTTTTTCATTTGCTGAAGAGACAGCATCGAAAGAGACAGCATCAAAAGAGACAGCATCAAAAGAGACAGCATCAGAAGAGACAATGATTAGATACATGGGTCCCGTCTGGGTGCATAATTTTTTTTTTCCTCTTCTTTACTTTACCTTGAATGGATGTTGTAATAATATATAATTTAAGATATCTAATTTTATATCTACTACAATTTCAACAAAAGCTTGGTTTTAGTTTTAAAGAGGAAAAACATAGGGTGGATTTCTCCTTATTTTTAGATTAGAATATGTTGCTGTTTTTAAGATTGATTCTGTGTTAATCTGCCAGTTTTATCATCTCTATGGACTACTTAAAAATGATTTTCTTTGGCTTTAAAAAATATATACTGTCTGCATACATGGGTGTATATAGATGGTATTTAATCATAAGCCATAATTATGTGAGCAAAAATGCTCCATTCAGGGCCAGATGTGAGGAGGCAGGTGGGCTACCCACAGGGGCTCGAAGTTGCATGGGACGTGCAACTTTGAGCCACTGTGGGGCTACCCAGTCCTGAGAAATTTTTACATGTGTATATTTTAAACATATTATGAAGAATTGTACACATTGGTGAATGGTTCCTGCATGGATACACACGCATATCTTAAACACATCTGTACCTAAAGATTCAAATGAAAAAATAAAACATTGACTTATGGTAAAACTGAAATGTGATATTATTCTTTCATTTCTTTTTACAGAATACATGGTGACAATCCAAGATCTGAAACCTGAAATGTAATATGCAACCTATGCCTGTCATTTACATTTATGAATATATGAACTAATCTTTTGTTCTGTATCTTCTACATTTATTTTTATTTATTAAAAAGTTAATTTGAATAAAAATAAATGAAAGGCATGAATATCCAATTTTACAGATGTTAGTAAGCAAAGAGAGGCAATATTAGCATAAACAGAAAAAAGAAAATCATACAAAATGCACACAGTAAGCTGTTAGTTACAAAAATTATATTTTTAATGCATATCATTTTTAATTTTGATATTTCAATTCTTACAGGGGGGCCTGATATATGAAAAAAAAGCTGACACTGATATCTAAAATTTATTAAATTTTCTATTTTCCTCACGTTATGAATATTTAATAAAATAATAGAGATCTTGTGATATGGAAAAAAATGCAGATGATAAATAGATCAACACTATTGTACACAAGATAGTAAGCTTTCCTCATTGCTTAATATATATTTTGAGTAAGGTTTATGTGAAACAAAATGATTAATTTTGTATAATCATATTATTTTTCAGTGTCGTATAAAGAGAGCAATATACTATAAACTTCAGACATTGTTTAATTCAAAATGTACACTTTCTATTAAAAGGAATAAAACAAGGTTATACATTTTTAACTGCTGGGATTCTAGCCCTCTACAACCTACATGTATGATATACACAGGAAATAATCACAGGGCAACCATAAAAGATGTTATAAACAAATCACCTATGGTAAAAATAAATGGAGGGATGCAATACTAAGAGTATAATACCAATAAGTAAAACATAAATACTAAAATGTGTGTGTCATAGTTACCAATAGGTTCTGAAGTTTGTGTCAAAAATATAGATATATTTTGATAAAATATTCAAAATAGATTACCAAATAAAATCTATGTATTCACACAAGTTTTCGGCAATGAAACATAACTTTCATCACTGACGAGGGAAGTCACAGCTTTTCATCAAAAGTATGCATGAAAATGATATGTATATAAGTCTAGGTTTTATTTTCTTCTTTTTAAAGAATACTGTAATATCACTACAACATTTACAGCCAAAACAGTAATACAAAACACTAAATCTTCTTCAAAACTGAGATCCCATTTAAATTTGAGCTTCAGATTTAAAGAAATGTGAAAGCTAAGATAATATTCAAGTATGTTGTTGAAACAATGTGATATGTGTACAACAGTGTGGTACCTTCTTCTTCAGCATCACTTTGCTGAAGACTAAAAGAGTCTATGGATTCCAAAGTTACACTGAACCAATCTGACAGATTAAATAAAAAAAAAAAAAAAAAATGGTAAACGATTATTTATTGCAAGAAATATTCAAATATTCACGCAGAAGTACTTTCATAAAAAAAAAAAAAAAATATTTGTTGCAAGGAATATTCACACAGAAATACATTTATAGAAATAATGTCAATGGTATCTTCTTAATTAAAATCAAAATGTAACTTCATGTGCTCTAAAGTTTTGTATCATGATTCAGTTCTTACTATATTGTATTCTAGCTATGTAAATTAATGCAATATTTCACTTTCAGCGTGACATAATTTTACAGGGAAAATAAAAACAATTGGCAAGATTTATAACTTGACTCTTTTTTTTATTTATTTAAAATGTTAGGGAAAAGGATAAATTTTCCATTTAATAATGAAGTACAAGTTTTATACCATTTCCACTAATGCTTCTTCTAAAAATTAGACCACCAGTTAAATCTATCCACAACTCTTAGCTGGCAGACGATGGCTGATTGCTCTGATTTTGATCATCTTAAAATTTGCACACCAATCTGTGCTGTTAGGAAGAACACATCTAACTTCAATGAAAATGATGTTTATAGATTTTGTCTCCTAATGTCCACCACACTTGTGACAGACTCATTTTGAGTTCACTAGCTAGAACTCAAGATGCCATTTTGGAAATAATATTATTGACTAATTGTTGGTTTTGAACAATTATTTTTGTAATTTGTTTCAATAACCAAACAATGACAATTTATTACATTTGGGGGAATATAGTTATGCATTCAGGAATATATTTAATTTAAAATGAGTGATTGTTTCGTTTTCGTTTTTCTGGCAATAACTTGTTGGTTAGAACTGGATACTCCAGGTCTCAGTGTCAAAATTTATACATGTATAGAAAGAGTGAATACTGAATAATTAAGAGACATGGCGAATATCTTATATATACTTTAGTATTTTGACGAAGATTATCAGAACAAATCAAGATGATGACAAACATAAGTGAAATATTATGTCAATATTGTCCGGATACATGTGCATATCCAAATACTGTGCAATTTAAACTGATCACTGTTTACATTTCTTTGATTTAGTTTAAAGAATATTGATATAATTCAAATACCTTCCATATTTCTGTTTTTCTTTATGACTTTCCTTCAATTTTTTTGTGTCACAACAATGAAAGGATGCAACTGCTGACTGTATAGATGCTTAGGAGAAAAATGTTGCTATTTTCTCCCTTATTATTTACGGATGTTGCTAGGCACCTATGCCGGACACCAAAATACCATTGGGTACCAGTTCCATATTCTGTTTCCGGTTATCCTGGTTTTCTAAACCAATCAGATTTAGTCTTTTATCGCGGGCTGTTCAAATCCGGAAGTAGGCAAAAATAATAACAAATTATGGACTATACAAATGAAATCTATATACTTATTGACAAATAGCTTGATAAGCAATTCTTAACTTTGATCATACGAACCAAGGTAATTTTGATCTCCTTTCACCCAATATGATGGTGTAACAAGTTTTCGTGGCACTAACTTTCATACAACGAAAAAATGCCCATCTTTTGGAACTTGTGCAACGTCCTATATAATCTATTCCGCGAGAGTCCTAATTCCGATGCCATTTCGTTTATATCTCGTGTCTCTGGCATGTTTTTTATGATGTCATGCAGTTAACTATTTTATTTTACTATGATCACAGATGTTTTAAATGAAATTACAGGAGTTAGATTCAAAAAGCACCCAATGCCAAAACGTACCCACATGTTGGTCATAAAGTACACACCTGCCCAGTGAACGGGAAAGAATTATTATCAATGGGATAATGGCCCTTTCTGAGGCACAATCAATGTGACATTTTCAAAACTAATGTGACATTTTCATAATCAAGTGTGACATTTTATGAAACATCCATAATTTGCTTTTTTAAAGTGAGTCTAAAATTCATAATATTAACAACAAACTCAAACCATTATACATTTGAATTTTTTTTTTTTTTTGAGAGAGAAATAAAAAAGACTGAATGACAAACTACAATTTAAAATTAAAAAGCAGAACAACATGTACTATGCCATGCAATTGACTTTGACTTTTCCAATAATTTACATCGATAAAACTGCGGTCGCTTTCCCTCTCAAAATAAATTTCATGTTATCATCTTAGGTATCATAACAGGACAAAACTGCCATAGTGCCCACTACTGCCAGCTATATATTCACTTAAGATAAGAAGATATCTCGCCTTTTTTGTGTAATTCAGTTAAATTATGTGCTTAACAGGCATTTTTTCACATAATTATCTAGAAAAAAGCATGTATCCAGTTAACCTAAGTGAATATGTGATTGGCAGTAGTGGGCACTAACAGACAGTTTATTCCTCTTAAGATACCTAAGTGGATAACTTGAAAACATTCTACTTGCTAGATAAAACTGAATATGTGACAATTTTTCAGAAACGTTTAGACATAGCTTTAGAAGTGGATAAGTGGCTGGCAGAAATATGCCACCATAAATATGTGATAATTTGTTACTGTATGAATTTATCCCTTTCCCTCATAAAGACTCATTTTGACACACTCAATAGGTACCACATAAAGCCTGATCTGCAGAAAACCACAGTTAAACCTTACCAAATTTAATTACAAAATCCTCATTTCCAGACCACTGAGGAGCAGCGAACAACATAAAATCTGATCAGCCTGCAAGTTACTCGCAGGCTGATCTGGTTTCATGTTGTTCGCATAGGTCTTTTCGTGGTTTCCTCTATGAGGGAAAGGGTTATACTGATTTTTTTTAATTTGGAGATTACTGCTGTACTGTAGTAATCTCCACTGACATTAGTGACAATTATAAATTGGTCAAATAAGTGTTTTAATTTGGATCTGTCACAATAAATTTTGAAAAAAATCATTGGAAGGGGATCATTTGTTTATATGTAAGTATTTTCTGTTTAACATTAAGTACCATGGTACCGTAGAATCCTAAGCTACTTACTTTCACTATTACCAAATGAGTTCCTAAAAAAATGTTTAATCTCGTAAAATCCATATGAAAAGCTGAATTTATTCATCTTCTTTGTTCAGCTTTCATTCACTGAAGTGGCTGACCTTATAAATAGTACAGTTTATATGCTTTATTACATCATTAGATCAAGGACCAAAATGGCGATCGTATTGTTTATTTACCTGTGTGTATTTGAATGCTATTAGAAATGAATTTGTAAAATATATGACTGGTAAAATGAGATGCAAAATGTAGCAGATGGTTTATTGTATCACATGCAGAGTTATGAGATATGAGATCCTATTCAGGTGATTTTTTTTTTCTGATTTTTTCTTTCATCCAAGGCAGAATCAACTTTATTCCAGGAAACTGCTGACCTTACACCCACCTCATTCAGTGATCAATTTTTCATTTAAAACATAATGACAGCTTCAGTTAATGACACAGAGTGGTAATTGAATAATTTTTTACACATGTTCATATTAAACTACTAAACATATGTTTTACATATTTTGAAAAGTTTCTCACACAAGCTTTTAATTTTCTATTCCCTAAAGATCCTTTGCAAATATCTTCATATTTCTATTCAAATTAAGCTGTTTTGTGACTAATTATCCAGGTAATAGACATTTATTTTGCATTCTGCACAAAACACTAAACCTGTACATGTATGTTGTTTTTAACTTTTTAGCTCACCTGAGCACATGTGCTCAGGATGAGCTATTAGGATCGATGAATGTCCATCATCCACAGTTAGTTTGTTTGCACTCTAGCATCTTTATTTCTTTAGATCAATTACACGCTAATTGTTCCTGTTGGCATAACGCGACGTCAATGTTAACGTTTTACATTTTGGTGGAAACGTTTAGATTAGGATGGCTACTCTCACACTCTGAAATAATTCATATTAAACGTTTTTTTAACTTACTGAATTTATAGTAACATATGCCAAGGAGGGGCTTAATGACAAAAATACATATCTACATTTATATTATAATAATCTTTTTTTATTTTATAAATTTTACACTTTTTACTTGCATATCATAAATACAAAATTGATGCAATGCCATTCATAACCTACAGTTACAAGATGGTGGATGTCTGGAGAGAGATAAGACCCACCACTCTGCCATATGGGGCCTGAAATTAAAATTATATACTCAGCTTGGTGTCACCATAGTTTTGCACTGTGTTGTTAAAACTGACACTTGACTCTCTACAAGTAAAGAATTGAAACCTTAAAGTTGCAAGTTGATTTTTCATTTAGCAAGTAAAAAATTTACCACTAGCTAAAAATAGCAAGTGTAAAATCGGTCTAAATTCAAACCTTGAAAACTATTGCTTTGGCATTGTATTCAATGTTATCTATTGGTATGTTTTTACCCTTTTTGATTTTTACAACACAAATTTCACCTTGACACCAAAAACCATTTTCCTCTAAAGTAAAAAAAAAAAAAAAATTATTAAGTCATTGACAGGGTGACATTATCCAGGTTGATGAAAAACTTAATACTTCTTGTATTCAGAGTCTGTAAAATACATATATAATTATAAAGTAAAAACCTTGAATGTCATTTCCTGGTGGAAAAAAAAAATGCCACAAGGTACCCCAATATCACCAATCTGCCCATACTTCCTACATAGGTGCACTGAAAATACACCTTAGTGTTGCTTGGCCCATAGATCTGAAACATTTTGCAAGCAACCTTTTCTTAATGTTTTTCAAATTACCGCCTCATTGACATTTGATTGTTCATGTATTACCTCATAATAAATTGCACAAACTCATTAATAGGTATGCAGATTAACTATTATTAATATTATAATTATTAAGAAAAAATAGCTTTCCTTTGTATTTACTTAGACATGGTGATCACCAGCAGTCAGGGCAGGGATGGAGGGGAGTCTGCGTTTGCTCACATTCTGCAGCCCATCAAGGACCTGACCAAGAACTGGGATATAGACATTGCAGCCTGCCTGGAGGACTATCTAGAGGAGGTTAACATTACTCTCTAACTTTGATGCATTTGTATCTTTACTCAAGCACTTTAAAAATGCCCCACCTTGAAAAAAAAATATTACCAGAAATATTTTTTTGTGTGTGTTTTTAACACAATTTAGACTTATTTAAAATGTAATGAGGCAATAGATAGGTGCATGTTTATGTCCTGTGTTTATGTTTTCAAGTTTGATTACCAATTGTCCTGTGAAAAAAACAACAGAACAAAATGATATTAAATACTGAAATGTAGTTTGTATTCCTTGAGTATATCTTATATAATACACTCTGCAGCAGATAAGGGCAGGTTTTCTGTTATAAGATAAAGTTAAAAACTTCTTTGGTATGAGTTTTATGATTTTGTGTCACCATGACTTCAGAAATAATCATGTTTGTTATGTGTAAGGAATTGCGATTTAAAAAAATATTTGGCGATAGAAGTATAAATCTTTACAGCACCGTGGTCCAGTGGTGACATACATGACTATGGATGTGAAGGTTGTGGTTTTGAACAGTGTTGGGGGCAAAAAATTTCATGGTTTTCCCTGGTGCAAAGTACTGGCCCATACAGGGTTATTGTTGATAGGGATTAGTATGAATTATACAGCTTATTTCCCAGTAAAACTTACTTCCCCTATTGTAACAAAATCAAAAATTAAAACTTTAGAGCACTTTAAATCCTGAACAAGATTATGGATATAATTGTTGTGGGAAAATGATAATTGTTCGTAACTGTAGCACAATCTCCTTGAAGCATACATGACATGTTTGGATTTTACTCTCGGTGCAGTTGGAGCAGACAGCAATATCATTTGACGGAGGACAAACAACCATGAACTTTGCTCAGGCAGCCATGTTGGTTCAAAGTTCAGCTTGTGTCTACAGTAAAAAGGTATCCTTATTCCTACCAGTTTATTTTGTTACATATCACTTTGTAGAGAGGGGACCTCCGTGACTTGAGTCATTGAATATACATTGTAGTTGTTGATTTATATAATGCAACCCCAGTGATTTTTTTTCTAGGTTTTTATTACACCGTGGCTTCCTTATCAGGAAAGTCAGCATTATAAATAAAATATTGACAATAGATAAATAAATAAGATAATGAAATTGGTTAAATTAAGAATAGTATTATCTATTATAGGTGATATATGTCCAAAGAGTTTTAAATTTACATTTAAATTATGAAAATAACACAAAATTCATCCCAATTCTTTCTATGTATATTTTCTTTTGGAAAAGAAATTTTATTGGGAAAATAAATAGAAATTTTTGGGAAAAGAGTCAGTTTTTGGCTAAGGAAAACAACTTGTAAAAAGGTTAATTACCAAAAAAACCACTGAGGTCCCCTGATGGTTGAGTCCCACTCTCTTCACTCAGAATTTCATTGGAAGAAGTCATTTGGCTATGATCAAACAAAGGAGACTGTAACCTTATAGCTTATTGAAACATGAACATTCTGAAAAATATGTTGGTTTTCTATAGGTAAATAATACATTAAACCATTTCAATATTTTGGCAAAAATAATTTGCCTTTCTCAAGAAAAAAAGTGTTTTTGAGCTGCTACATACTTGAGGTTTATACAGTCAAAAAGGATGTTTTTTGATAATGAATTATTGATAAAGGTGCTTTTAAATAACAATATGGCAACTGTATAAATGTCAATTATGTAGTTGCTAAAAACAAAACTTTTTTTTTTTTCTTGAGATAAGAAAAATTTTGCCAAATTAATGAAAAAAAGTGAATTTGATGGTTTAATAAACATTAAGATTTTAAAGCTTTTATACAAAACCTTTTGATTTTTTTAAGTTTAATGTAATTTGAAAGAAATGCAGAATAGTTATGATGTATATTAAAACTGTTGTAGGTGGAGTATTTATACAGCCTGGTGTACCAAGTGCTGGAAATGTTGGCAAATAATAAAAAGTGAGTAGCTAACTAGTCAGTTATTTTTAGTAACTTAATTATCATTATTATTATATTTATTGTACCCCTGCTTTACAAAGGGAAGTGGGTGTTATATAGGAATCATGCAAGTTGTCTCATCCTGATCTCATCTGATAAAGATTTGCCTTTGTCCCTCTGTAGTTCGTCCTGAAACTTTGTGACACACATAACTCCAAAAGTATTTGTACTACAGACTTGAAACTTCATGAGTATATTATTCAAGACATGAACTTGCATATCTGGGTATTTTCATCGAATATCCATTGAAGTTGACAGAGTTATGGGCCTTTGTTTTTGAAAAATATGGAATTTATGATTGTAACACACATAAATCAGAAAGTATTAGTACTAAGATTAAAATCATGGATTATTATTCAGGAATGAATTAATATGGAATTTTATGCTCGAGATGCATGTTACTCTGAAAGTATTTGTGCTACAGACTTCAAACTTCATGGATATATTACTCATGACATGTCTTGCGCACCTGGATGTTGGCCTTTGTTTTGGGAAAATTTCATTGGTGGGGGCATCTGTGTCCTCTGTTTACAAAACATTTAATATCTTTTCATATTGCTGAGTCAAGTCAGTGTAACATGGATATTCATCATGCCTAGTCATGATCTTGTTTTCTGTAAGTGAGAGGAAGATAACGTGTATCCATTTGAAGTTTTCCTGATTGATCTAGTCAATGGCTGGATTAAAAACATGAAGACTTGATTATTTTCTTATGTACCTAAGATTTAGTTATGTTTTATGCCCTTGGTTTGATAGATTGGGGCATATTGTTTTTGGTCTGTTTGTTTGTCACAAAACTTTAACCTAGACCATAACACAGAAGTCCTTACACCTACAGCCTCCAAACTTCACAGGTGCATGCACATTGATGAGCTCTACCCGCCAGGTGACCTTGACCTTCAAATGACCTTGACACACAAGGTCTAAGGGTCCTCCAGGGGCATGACGTAGTGCTTGTTTATTTGATAATTTTGTAAATCATAGTTAAAGGTACTTCTAAATAAATTATCATATCACATGGCTGATTGATTTCATGTTACTTGGTGTTTATTATCTCATCTGTCACAGTTTCTGAGAGGTATTAGCTCCTGTTTTGGAGCTAGGAGAACATGGGTTTGATCTTTGACAGCATCTTATATTGGTACTGGTATATCATAGCTTAGTGCTCAGCGTGTGAGTGTGCATCCAGGACTAGTCACCTAGATATTAGGATCATGTGGCGGGTGTGGTATCATGCCACTTGCTTACAGCATGATATTGCAGTAAGGCTGCACTTTATCTTTCTATGATGTGTATACAGTCACCTGATGATTGAATTCCTTTACTTCAGAAAGCAGGCTCAGAAATCTACAGATAATAATGAAAGCAATGCTGCAGATGGTGACATGGATGATGCTTTTGACGATGATGAGTTTCTGACTCTGGATGATATTGAGCCATCTGAAGATATATATCTTAAAGAGGACTTTGAATCAGAAGAGGTAAGGTCAGATTCAGTTATTTATTGACTGGTCCTTTTGGTCCAATGATAGACTGTTTGTCCGGTAACAGTGGTTGTGGGTTTGATGTCCACTGAAACATACTAAATGGCACTAGTATTGTTCTCTCTTGCTTGGTCATCATTAAAAAAATTGTTTGCAGTTGCACTACCCACAATATTATCATTAGGTAAGTTTTTGTTTACATAATAGTAAAACTGGTGGAGCAGTGACTCAGTGGTAATGCGCTGGACTACTAGTCCAGGGGTCTGGGATTCAAACCCCAGTGAAACCTTAGAAAATATCTGGATCACTAGCCTAACTAGAAGCCTAGCACTTGTTCTTCCAGACAATGGTGAAGGGGTTTTGTATGTATCGTTGCTATACATCGGGCACATTAAAGAATCAGGGGTTATTCAAAATGAGCTAGGGTAGTGCACCCGGATCCCTTGTATTTGCATCTGTTTTTTTGTGTAGATGTACCTGTGTAGAGGTGCTAAGGAAGGGCAACCCTGACAGAAAAAGGCAAAGAAAACTGAAATCAGAGGTGCTGGGCCTTAAAGGCTTTCTCTGTCAAAAACTGCAACATCATGGACAATATGCCTAAGGAAAACTACAAAAAAAGTATCGAGCAAAAAAAAATGTCTCCCTCAATGGTTAAATAAAATTTAGTTCTGGCGTTTTAGAGTGTCATTTGCACAACTGTGGACCATATGTTTTCAGGGATGGCCTCAGTATATAAAAGTAGTTCTATGACTTGTTTGTTCAGGATCGGGCTTGATATCAAAGTGAGGCAGCATTGTAGAATAAAATACTATCACTGTTTTCTTAATGTCAGTTAATGAGTTTTATGTTAGTAAACAGGATTAAGTTCTCCCTTTACCATTATGTATTCCTGCTGTTTCAGAAGTTCCAGTTTTTACCAGAGATCCCTCTGTGTCTGATTCCATTGGAGGAGGGTGAAAAGGGAGAGAACCCATTACTGAGGTAACAAGTCTTGATGTTTTATGTAAAACCTTTTTAAACAATTTAACCCTGTACCTCATATAGACTCATTTTGATACATTAGCAAACAGAGAAGACCCAGATCAGACAGCTCCTAAACAGTTGTCATGGTCTCCTCAGATTCATACAGTCTGCCAGGCAAAAAAAAATCCTTTCCTTCATATATCATTTAATGTTCAGTAAATTGATATTCATCAAGTCATAAATATGTACATGAATATTCATAAGGCAAAGGGTTAAAGGTCAATATCACATGTTTTATAGATTTATCATAATTATTCTTCATGTGTCTGAGGACAACTGTCTCATGCAAACCAGATTTTTCCTTCCATACAGCAAACACTGGACTGATATTTTTTCTTGCAAATCTTTTAAATTTTCCATTAACTTGCAGAACAGAACCTTTGATTTGGGCAAATATTTAACCTTTGTCATTGCACATTAGCTGTGACCAGCTTTTGGATTAGGGGGTATTAGTCTACCACCAGTAATGATTGCTTGAGACTGAACTTCATTCCCTCGTATAAGAAAGATTAATTTATTCCATTTAAAATTAATAAGTTTCGCTTAATGACATATAACTAATGATTCAAAATCGAATTTTTTTGTTTTACAATGATTGGACAAAAAGCAACATTGCTTATAAAAATATTCTTGTCGGCACTGCTGGAGGTGATTGCATGGCCCTTTATATGGGGAAATACATGATTGAACAGATGACCCACACTCTTTCATATAATACATTGGGCTAACCTGGGATTGAACTCAGGTTGCCTTGGTGAAATGCAAGTTTGTTAATTGGTTATTACAAATGATAGTAAACAGTATAGCAGATATAGTCTTCTACTGTGAAAGATATTCTTACATTACAACAGCAAAAAAGGTGAGGTACTGGCAAGTCGCAATGACTTCAAGATGAACACCTGCTGTATCCACCCTGTGGGCACATTGCTGCTGGATATGTCACACTTGGCACTGCTAGAAGATTCATTCAAACTTGACTCCATGAGACAAACTGTCACAGGTACAGATTTTCATATTCTTGTGTAAGAGGCATTGTGGTTTTGTAGAACTTGAGGTTTGGGATTTGAACCAGCGGTTTGGGGTTGGTGGGGGTGGGGTGTGTGGCAAGGATCATTCAGGATCATCCAAGGTGCAAAGTAGAATGATAGCTTATGAAGCCAGCAAAAAAGAAAAAATAGTTTTTTTTTTTTTTTTTTATATATTTTCTTCTTTAATCAGAAAATGATACACGTTTGTATTTTGCAATTCAAATCATTGGCCTTGTCAGGCAGATTTTTTCTGAAGCTACTGTCATTCCAGTTTATTAAATCACAGCTTGGATTGAATTGAAACTCTTCTATTGAAAAAGTTTCTAGGTGTAACACAGAAATAATAATTTCTTTAAAATACTGTATTTAGTGTCCTAGGGCCATTCACAAAATATATTAAGTTAATTATTTCAGAAATTGAAAATACTCTTTTTTTTCATGGTATTTATTATCATTTGCATTTTTTATATATAAAAAGTGTTTGTTCTCTTCATCTTGTAAATAAGCTGTTAAAGAATTTTACAGTTATAAAATGCCCCAGAACTTAAAAAGTTAAAACCTGGGTACTGAATTTAGTGCATTATATTGTCCCCTTTGGGTGGCAATCAGTCAATATTTGCCTCCCCTATTCAGCATTATAACTACACTTTCATAATGATTGGAAGTTTGTGTTTCAACTAAATGATAATGACATCCACATAGAAGATAGCATAATGATGGTCATACCCTGTATTTTGTCAAGTTGATTTATTCTGCAGAGAAAGGGGCCAGTGAAGACAATCCAGCCCTGGAACAAGCCACTGATTCTCCACACATTTCCGGTGCGTATGTACTGTTACAGGGCGTCTATTTGACTCATCCTTTTTGTGTCACCTGCAGTAAGCAGAGGTGACACATTGGGATCACTTTTCAGTCCATCTCTCTGTCTGTCACACTTTTTCCGTCACGCTTCAGCAGGTGATGTGTTTCAGAGAACATTCTTGTTTAAACATATTTTCAAAAGGCAGCATATTGTTAATTCTAAAAGTTGCATAATTTGGCTTTAAAAGTCTATAAAACTATTAATCTATGCATTCAGTTTTGCCTGTAGATGAATTCATAGATTTAAAAAAATATCCAAAACAAACACTGAAGTTAAATAAAGAGCTTATATAGTATCAAACCTTGTGTGTGTTACACATTCAAGCTGTATACACCCAGACAAAATTTTGGGGTAAAGGGTATTTACTTTATCAATTATTTAAAAAAGGGTAATCAGAATAACAAAGTGAGCTGTTGGGGTTTTTTTTTGACAGATTTTCGGAGTTAAGTAAAATTTTCAATAAAACATACTACAGATTCTATTATGAAAGGGTATTTTTCATTCTCAGGTTTTAAAATAAATGAGTTTTCATCAAATTTTAATTGGTAAGTACCCCTAATAATGCCCTTGTCTGGAGCTCTGCACACCTGAACTTAAACAAGGTCACACTTTATAAAATCACCTCCAAACCTTATTTCAGCACATTCTGCATTTGTCTTGAAGTAATTGAACACATTAGGAAGAATAAACAGGTTAAAAGACCCCTATGTGTTGTTTCAGGGTTGCCACATACCTTGAAAAGTCAGGGAAAAATGATTTTTTTTCAAGGTCAGTGAATTGTCAGGGAATTTTGAAAAATGGTCAGTGAAAAAATACATTTTAGAAAAGTCAGGGAAAAGTCAGGGAAAAATGAAAGTCTGAGTTGATGTTTTGAATTTTTCAGTGGCTATGGCAGTCTTCAAACAGTATTTATAAGTATTACTTTCAAACATTGATTATTTAATAATATAAAAACATTCCTAAGCATGAAACCTTAAAAGGTTTGGGATGTTAGACTGATAGGTTAAGTCAACTCACTGAGATTTTATTGTGCACACTGTTTATCAGAGTTATTTTTGTTGAGTTAAATGTTTTAACATTAGAGGTGTATGACATGACTGTATGTACATGTATAATCATGATGATTTTAAATGCTTTTGTGACCATTTATGTTGATATGGTGTCCATAGCTTACATGTAAATGTTGCTTAATGTGTAAGATTGACTGAAGTATTACTACCTTGTAAGAAAATCATTTAATAGTATCTGTACTATTATCACTGACTAATATAACCATGAAAAGGAATTCTGATTTATTTGAAATTTGTTAAGGTTATTATTCTAAAACAATAAAAATGTAGATGGGAGGATTGGACGGCTGAAGGGGAGGAGGAGGCCGAAAAATTGTGGTTGTATTGGTCAGTGAAAAGTAGGGCTGAGTCAGGGAAAATGTAGATGGGAGGTAGTGGCTATAGTGAGATTAAATTTGTTAAAGGGTGTTGTATATATAGTAGTATTTGGTTTTCCTGAATAATATTGAATAGAATAATTTTTTTTTAATTGATATAATGCTTCAGATACATCACCTTAAGTGATAGCTCAATATTTATTTATATGCACAAATATCATAATCTGTTCATATATATGTGTATATTCTAGGAGGTGGGGGCAAAAGACCTTGCTTCATATTGAAATAAAATTATTGATTTTGTCATTTCAGCCATTTCTTTATTGTTTACATTTTAACTATTCTTCAGCTGATGATCACCATGACGATGACAACATGGGAGACGAGATAGATGGGGAGTGTCCATTGGGTAACTTATCCCAGCCTCAGCCAATGGAAGAAGCTGAGGTATTATAATGGCAACTGACTTCTTGATTAGTTGATTACTGGAGAGAGAGAAAAATACCATAACTTGCACAAATACTTCTCAGTGGTTCTTGCATTGGACCATTACTTCATGTCTAGAAAGTTCATGAAAATTATTTACCTTGCAACTTTTGATTTTGCATTCTTTGGATCTGATGTCTGTTTTACCAGTACACCATAAAGCCCTTTATGACTGGAGATTTAAGCCTAATCAGAGGAAAAAGTTATATCCCCACTTCAAAAAAAAAAAAAAAAAAAAATCTGATTTTTATGTGTTTGAATTCATTAAAATGATGGTCAACTTTCAAAAAACATAAAAACTGTAACTCAGCATGACTATGACACAAAATGGAAATTAATATTTAGATAGATACTACACAATATTTCATATTTAGTACAAAATAAAAACTCTTTAAATTTCTGTTTTGAATTACATTGTCAAATGAATGAGTGAAAAAAGAAATGAATACATGTACATCCAACGGAAAAATGATGTGCTTGTTGCCAATTTATGATTTAATTTTGTAATGGCAGGAGGTAATTGGAGATGGATTACGGAGGTCCAGCAGGGAGAGAAGACCAGTAAATGTCCAGCCCAATAAACCAACAAACAAACCAGTAAGCCATGATATTTGTATACTTACATTTGTAGTGCAGGGCTGTTACACTGCCAATGTATTAAAATCATAATTTTCATTTGTTGATCCCGACAGGGATCATTTTCATGTGAGGAAGCCTTCCAGCTGGCTTGCGGTAAGTCGGTGTTCTACCTGGATGCCTCTGTGCATTCGGGGTCTTCCTCCTCCTGTAATTAGCTGGGCGTCGCTATATGACTGAAATACTTTCGAAGCGACAGTAAACTCAAATAGTCAAGTCAATAGTCAAGTCATTTTTTGATTGTTTTCATAAAGATCCACTGAATACTGCGTCAGGGGGTCAAGACCTAGTGCTGTGTCATATTGAACATGATATTAACAAATGAATGAATTCGAGTCTGATATTACCTGTGGTATATTGGTATTTTGAATTATAATGAGACATAATATGGATCTACACTTGTGTTTATCTAAGTTTGACTGAAACTAAGAGCATTGTAATGGATCTACATTGAACAACATTTTAGCTTAGCTATGCAATGCTAATAATAGCCATAGCTTGCTATAATGTTGAGCATTGAGACTTTGATTGTCTTCTATAGAAAATCAGTTAAGCTTGTTGTAATGATCTCTTGTACTACATGTTTGTAGTCAGTATAATTATACTACTGCTTTATATAGTGAAGTGGGGGCTATGCAGGAATCACGCTTGTCAGTTCATATCCCGTTCTACAGTTACCTTTTATGAAGTTTGGAAACTGTTTGTGTCAAGGGTTTTATAAGAATTATAGCCCATTTGTGTGTTGAAGCAGTATACAGGGGTATTAATGACCTTCAGTCATAGTTCTTTTTTTTTATTCAAAACTTTAAACCTCTGTTTAGCAGCCACCTGTTCTAGAAACCACGTTTTTGTATCCTTCACTAGACACTTAGGAAAGGTTTGATGAAGAATCATCTTGTAGATTTAATGGATACGCTGTAGCTATGAATGGCAGCAGTGTATATGTTTTAACTTGTTCCTTTATTATGTAGATATTCAAACAAGTTCTTGCAATTTATATTCATCCTTCTCGATGGTTCCTGTGTTAACCAGTACTTGGCACTTGGGAGGTTCATGAAAGCTTCTCACAACCTTTGGTTCCTAAGTTGTTGCTGCCACTGTGGTCCACATAATATAAAGACTGGTGTCCAATTCGTAATTGATGTTATTTGTCAGAGAGAAATTTATAAAACTCTCATCAGCATAAACATTTTTATATGAATTTGGTTTTACATAGTAAAAAGGTAACTATGTCTTTTAATGTGAAGATAGGATTTTTAGACAGAACAAAGAAATCAACATCTCCTACACTTAAAGTTACTACTTGTAATTCTAGAAGTATATTATTTAAATTGACCTGTTGTATGTTTCTAAATTGTAGCATATAGATCCATGGCAATGTCTAGACCCATATGAGGAAGTTGGGACTCCAAAACCTTTATCAAAAAGAGGTTAGTGTATTCAAATATGTGAACATAAGCCAACCTTGGTAACTGAGTAGCCTCTAATGACACAGTTTTGTCAGAATATATTAACTCTATTTCTTTACAATAATTGGATAGATTTTAGAAGTTGATATTACTTGTGAAACTCTTCATGATACCACTGATGTTGGCATTTTCATAGTCTAAGGTGATGGAAAACACATGTAGTCAAAATGATAACCAAGTACCCTTACATATACAATGTCAGACTGACAAAGGATCATACCTGGGTTTCTTTTCAGACATTTTATTTGGCTATATATAGGAATAATGCTTGTCCCGTCCCGTCACTCACATAACATGATGACAAGGTGGGATATGGGTGTATCAATCACTTAGTGTGTTATTCACTGTACTATCTAGGTATCTTTTCAGATATATAGATTAAATTAAGAGACACTTTTTGCAAGAGAAATAACTGAAATACTGTTGGTGGGACGTTTAACCAAAACAGACAATGTTTTGGGACATTTAGATAATGTAAGGGTCAAAATGGACAATTTTGTACAACATGAAAATCCTATAGAAATCCTGATACCTGATTCCTATGTACTGAAAGAGATTTCTCCTACTTTTAAAGGGAAGTAACTGTATAGAAGATTGACACGATTGCTGTTACTGATTAACCCCCAGGTAACATCATCAGACCCTGTCCAGGTATTGATGACATGACAAAGAAAAGGAAGAGAAAGAAAGCCACACCCGAGACAAAACTGGAGTCGCTATCTGAGTTCCTATTACGTGAATGTAAGCAAAACGCCAACACTTTTTAATTAAATGTATCTAGTACAGTATACTGTAAACCAGTATAAGTTTGTAAGCACAAGTGCTTGTATTTTACTGATATTTTTGCTCTGACAGCTTTTAATTCATGAGCTTGGTAAAATTATATAATTTAAGTTTGCAGTCACAACAGCCGTGATAAATGATATCTTAAAATATGCAATATAGTATTATACATTTCAAGTGATTCTTTCAGAATGTTGCCTCATTATATTTCAAGTTTATTATTATTGCATATTTTTAACTTGGCTGTTTTCAAAACTCTTGTTTTTTAAAGAAAAAAAGTAGAGTTGTTGTCATCACTATAATGTCATTGTCGTTGGCATTGTTATCATGAAAAAGGGCCATAACCAAGGATCCTAAAAACCGATTTTTTACCGGTTTTGATCTCAATCGACCGGTTCAGATTTCAAAAAGTACCAAAAAAATCAGTCGAAAAAAAATCCATAATCCTCGTCTAAAACTTTCAAAATCGGTCCAAACGGTTCATAATAGTCTCTCTTACACACCAATTGACCTACTTCTTGAATTTCCGGCGTGCCCTCGGGGCAGGTGTCAGTGGGGGTCAGGCAGGGACACCCGTCTAGGTCATTATTGGGCAGTTAAGATGAATGGATTGACGGTTTGTACTAAGCGGTTATTTGGACGGTGCCGTGTAATTATCTATGCCGTAATAATGGACCAACTGTAACCGGTCGACTTTTAAATGCGGTAATTAATGACAATATCAAAGGCTAATCAAAATGTTTGATCTCCTTAGTAATTTGTAATTTGTAAGAACAAAATAAAAGAATTAAAAAAAAACTGATAACTGTTTGGTGTTATTACTCAACTTTATATTTGGTATATAAGGGGATGGTATCAGTGACAAGGCTGCATTTCGTTGAAATGGCTCAGCGCAATTTACTTGCGATGTTTAAAAAATCAAATGACCGGCTTGGCAACCCGGCTCATGATGATAAAGAAAACGGGAGTGGTGACCCAGTAAAAAGTACATTTCAAAGTCGGACTGGCAACCCGATATGCACACAAATCCGGCCTGGCAAACCGGTCGAAAATACTGGGAATGGGGAAACCCGTGATGCATTTTCTATTATGAAATGCAATCAAAAAGTAGAAATTACAAATAAAAGGAAGCGGAAACTTAGCGATGGTGCTTCCTCTCAGCAGCAAAACAAACTGGTAAAGACAGAGATCAAAACGTTCTCAAAATCTTGGCTAGACGAATTTAAGTGGCTTGAGTTTGAAAATGGGAAAATGTTTTGTTCACTGTGTAAGCTGCCCAAGCACAAATCAAAATTTAGTCAGGGAGGCTCACAAAACTTTCGTATATCTACATTATGTGAGCACGAGGCCAGAAGTGGGCACATGGGTTCTCAAAATATCGAGTCAGACATAAAGTCTAAGCAGATACCGTCAGTTCCTGAATGTGTAACCAAGGAAACAGACAAAAAATATATAAACACAAAGGCACATAATAAACAACACCAAAACGACTGCTTCCAACAATTTATTGATTCGTTAGAGTCATATACAGACCGTCATATACATGCACTTCCGGTAAACAAACTTTCGATTTCGTAGAGGTAAATATTGCAGAAAAATACCTTATTATGCCAACAGGATGCTGAAATATAATAAAAGATCTATTTTCACACTGCAAATGATTCAGGGTATGTTGATTGAAAATATCAATGTTATTTTTCGGTTATGTTTTTTTTTCGGGGGGGGGGGTACGGAACGGAATTGTTGTAAAAGGGGGGGGGGGATTTTGCCGTCGACCGGTTGAGATTCCAAAATTTTAGGATCCCTGGCCATAACTGTTAGGTCCATTTGACCCCTTTTAAAAAAAAAAATAAACACACACACATACTATATGTGTGCATTTGTTAAACATGACAAAGGCTGCACAACTGTATGGCTGGCTGTCTGTCATCCGTCCTTCTGTCCATCTGTCTGTCTATCTAACTCACCAAACCAGAGCAGTTTTTTTGTTTTTTTCATATATCTGTTTTCTACTTAGCAGGAAATCATCGGCATCCACATGTGGTGCTCTTTTTGAAAATATCCATAATCAGGAATTTTCTTTCTGGTGAGACTAAATTAATGATTAAAAGATAGATGTTGATTTTTTTCTTAAAATTCAATTTTTCAAATGTTTATATTCGTACTACAGTGTACTCACACTGTAAGAAGTATCCCAAGAACCCGATGAAAGTCCCAACAAATCCAGGGCTGGATGCAATATACTGGGAGGAATTCAAGAGAAGAGAGAAGCTGCGGAAAGATATGAAAAAGGTATCAGTATAAAGAACCCCTATTTTAATTGCATGGTTTTCCTCCTCAAGTATGTGATAAAGTCAACAGAAATTTATCTTACCAAGGAAAAATACTCAGTGTTCTTTTTATAGTAATGGTTTAGTTACTGATTATGGATACTGTTTAAAATGGCCATATATAAATCTTGCGGTCAAGGATAACCCATGAGTTTGGTCCTGTTTATGCTTTAGAGACCATGCAATGACAGTGGTTGGATACAGGGGAGTCTGGGTGCGAAATAACCCGCTATATGGTACCAAGTCTAGTTTTGCATATTGTTTGCATTTGTGGTAGGGATGTATTATCACAGAGTTATGGCCCTTTGTTTTGTAATAATAAATGTTTTTTTCTGAAGCATAATTGAAAAATATCAAAGAGATTTACCTGAGATTTGAAATATAGACAGATTGGAAAAAAATATATAACTCTGTCTAAATTCTTTTTATGTTCTTATATTCTATAAATTAGAATAAGATGTCATTCCTTGACTCTTTGGTGAAGTGGCCACCAAAAAAAAATTAATGTAAATATCTGGCCATGTTGCATTAGATATTGCGTTCTTTTCTGTGACAAAGCAATATACTGGGGTATTCCATCATCTTCAGTGAAAGAACTAGTTTTATTGAGTCAAAGTACAGCAATAAGGGAAAAAATCAACTGCATTGATATCTGTAGTTGCTACATATAGATCCAGAATGTAGAATTGTGCTCTTTTTCATGCCCCTACTTCATGACTGTGTGGGTTAACACGTCCTGTCAGGTTCCATCATACCATATCACGCCCTTCAACCACATTACATGAAGACAAGGTGAGAATCAGGGATGTTAATCACCTTTAGTGATAGTTCTAGTTAATACTTTGATTACTTAGTAACTTATTGATCAATTTGTTGAAGGTCTGTTTCAAAAAAAGTTTCAGATCTAATCGAGAAATATTTTAGCAATGTACAGGGCAACCATTCAGTTAATTGATATAATTATGTCAGCAAGATAATTTCATCATCATGTATTTCCTAACAAGATGCAGAAAGAAAGAGATGCTGTTGTTGAGGCGGAAGATGAAGAAGCTGAGGAGGAGATACAAGATGGCGGTGATGAAGGCAACTGTCCAGCTGGTAATGGTTTCACTTATTTCACTTTGCTTTGGAAACTTACATTAATTATCATTGACATAACCAGCGTAGTACAACTACTTTATGCCTTGTAAGTTAATGAAACTCATCCGTGAAGGTTCAAGCCATTAATCATCAGATCTTTCATACCCTTTGGTATGTCAATGGATCACAGCATTTTATTCTCAAATTTTTAAAGAAAAAAAGTGGATCTTGTCATGACCCTCTTGTCAGTATCTTGTTGGTTAAAATTTTGGTTCAGGTAATTTTCTCTCAAACAGTCAACATTTTCACTTCAAACTTGATATACTTGTTCATTTCCCAAAAAAGAAAAATTTCAAAAGGGCAAATAACTCATAAATTCTTTTTTGCACAGTTATGCCCCTTTTAAATTTCCATGAAAGCTCTTTTCTCCCATGTTCAGCGTACAAAGATAGGGATTTCCCTCATGGAAGAAAACTATCATCATGTCACGTGATCAGCTTTCTTCCATGTCACGTAAATAAACAATGATGACTGTAAGTTATACATTTTATCAAGATACAAAACTAACTTCTTGTGATTCGTGTGAATAGATATACATGTATGTTTGAAACTATTATATATCTAGTTAGTTATCCCTTTATTATCATTTACTATTACAAATGTGAAATAAGGCTTAATATTTATACAGGGGGAATATTACTACGCACGCTCAAGGACAGTAGTATTTTTAACTTATTTTAAGCAAATGGTAATTCCCAGTCAAATAAACATCAAATTTAGGTACTGGTACATACTTGTGTATGTACTTTAAAATGCCGATATCTCTCATTATGTTATTGTTTTAACATGTTTTGCGGCAATAAAAAAAATGCCGCCGCCCCCCCCCAAAAAAAAAAAAATGGAAGCGCGATATGTTTATTAAATTGAGGCTGACGGCAAGTAATTATTGCTCATGGGAGAAAAAACTCCATAATTCGTAATTCATGAAGGATAGGGATATCTCACCCTCGGGATCAGAAATTTCAGGCAGGGACTCGGCAATGCCTCATCCTTGCCTGGAATTTCTGACCCTCTGGTGAGATAACCTTATCCTGCATGAATACTCTTGGTGGATTCTTATAATCTCAGTAAGCACCATAGATAGGGGGTTGAAATTTGTCACATGTATTCAGGCTCAATACCATGTGTTTCATGTTAACACGACAAATAATAACACTGCCCCTGGTGGCCAAATGGTTGGAGTGTCCGTATCGAGAGTGAGAGGTCATGGGTTCAATCTCCGGCTGCGATATACCAAAGTGGACACGGGACATCAATTATGTTTACAAGAACAAACTGTCCACAACAAACCAAAGTCATAAAAATGGTACTGGTATAGCTCCCTTTCTTGGCGCTCAGCATATATGTGTAGTTCAAGGATTGGTTAGCCTGATGTCAGGATAAGGACTACGTATGTTATCATGTCAAATGTCTATAGTGTGATACTGCAGTGTTGTTTTAAGAAGACATAGTCTCCATATGACTGAAATACTGTTGGTGGGAAGTTAAACCGAATTAACAAACCTACATATACAAACAAATAGCAACAGTTAACATGATACTATCTATCACTGTTGAGTGTGTGTTGGGACAGCTCTGGTTACAGAATGATACAGAGTTATATCTCCTTACAGTTCATTTCCAAGAATTTGAAAAGTTATTAAAATGCTGAGAACGGGCATTACCTTGTATTTTCAATGGACAGGACAGTAGATTGAATGCATTTAGATGATTTGCAGCCATTATAATGTACTTAGACCAATGTAGTCCTGGTTCTCTTTAGGAGTACCGGTACTAAACTGTAGTGACAACATAAAACAGATACTGTAATTGCCAATATTGATCTTATTCTTACTCTGCTATCTCTCAGGACTGGACAATGATGAAGATGCCTTTGACATTGAACCATTGAACCTGATAGAGGCCATCAATGCAGGGATGGAGAACCACAATTCCTTTATCAAGATGGTGAATGGGAGCTACTCAGGTAACCATTAGGAACATCAGGGATGCTTTGCATAACCAAAACATTCTGAAACGTTTTCAATCATTGCATATAAAGATGCTTTGAAACATTTATATGAATTGCATCTCATTGAATGGAAGACAAGTGCAGGAAATGTTGAATGAGCATCTTATCTCTTTACCTCATGAATATTCGGGGGCCTCCGTGGCCTAGAGGGTAAAGTCGCTGACTTTAACACTCACTCAGCCCCTCACCGCGTGGGTTTGAATCCCAGCAGAGTCATTCTGTGCATTCAGGGTCTTCCTCCACCTGTAATTAGCGACGGTAAACTCAAATAGTCAAGTCAAGTCTCATGAATATTCATTGAAAGTAATCCATCCATCATTAAATTGTGATTGTTGGAATTTTATAGTAAGTGTAAGATTTCATAGTCTTCAATCATAAGAACCTATAACTTCAAGTCAATGGATGCTTGCATCTGCACTGAAGTCTTTTTAAGCATTTGAAGGACCCTGATTATAATCTAATGATGGATGGATTACCGTAAAATTGTATTTGAAATGATGGACTTTTCTTCACCACACAGACTGTGTAGAAACTGAACTTTAAAATTTTATGAGCAAACAGGAGACCTTCATGGTCTGCTCTGTTAGCCAATGTGTCAAAATGAGACCCTCATGGTCTGCTCTGTTAGCCAATGTGTCAAAATGAGACCCTCATGGTCTGCTCTTTTAGCCAGTGTGTCAAAATGAGACCCTCATGGTCTGCTCTGTTAGCCAATGTGTCAAAATGAGACCCTCATGGTCTGCTCTGTTAGCCAATGTGTCAAAATGAGACCCTCATGGTCTGCTCTTTTAGCCAATGTGTCAAAATGAGACCCTCATGGTCTGCTCTGTTAGCCAATGTGTCAAAATGAGACCCTCATGGTCTGCTCTGTTAGCCAATGTGTCAAAATGAGACCCTCATGGTCTGCTCTTTTAGCCAATGTGTCAAAATGAGACCCTCATGGTCTGCTCTGTTAGCCAGTGTGTCAAAATGAGACCCTCATGGTCTGCTCTGTTAGCCAGTGTGTCAAAATGAGACACTCATGGTCTGCTCTGTTAGCCAGTGTTTCAAAATTACTCGCTGTATGCTCAAGCTTACCATATCATGCTTTGATAAATATTTTATTTCGCCACGTTCATCTCATGTGGATGTCTTATAAGTGAGATCGACGCATTTCGGGTTTTGGTAAGGTTTGTGCCCTACGAAATCTTAGTTCTTGGTTTTCCTGTCTCTTTTGATGAATTTATAATTTAGCTTTCCATTTATTGCAGTTTAACTGTGCAATAGGTACTTATTATATTCACATTTGAATCTATTAAACTTAATACTCTTTACAGTACTCTTTATACAAGTAGATGGATTCTGGTAACATGGTTTATGTCTACATTAATTGTTGTATACATGTTTAGCCCGAAACATTGTTAAAGTGTGATGGCCAGTTTTATTCCCTTTCTTCTGTATGTTACACACACACAAACGCTCGGACGCACATACGCACGCATGCATACACACAAGCATAAACAAAGACATGCATACACATACACATTATTCTTGTAGGGTGTTGTAAAATGCATGTAATTTGTAATCTTCAATAATTGGAATGAATTAAGATATAAATGTGTGTAATTTTACATACACGCCCATGATACTTTCCTACTTACGCATACATAAGCGAACATTTATATATACAGTTAATAACACCTTCATCTTTTGTTCTTTTGTATTTCTGTTTCGTTGTATTCTTAATTTCCTCGCGACCATATAGAAACTCTTACGTTTCGTTTCGGTAAGTGGTTTTGTGTTTATATGGTTGGAAACATCATAACAATTGACTTACCCTTTCATCTTAACCTTATATTCTTGTATTATGCTTGGACAAGGTTTATATTTATTTATTTAACAGTAAGGGTGCTGTAAAGGGTGAGGATAGTATAGTAGGTTATTAGCAAATTAATTACTCGCTGTTTGTTTGTTTGTTTGCTCTTGTCATATGTATGTCTCTAGTGTGTATTATTTGTATTTTCCTTGTTCTTTGTCAAGTTGTCTTTATATGTACTCTTCAAAATAATGGAGGAAATAAAGATATATCTGTGCAGACTTTAGAATCTTAAACTTCAATTTTGTATGAGCAAACATAGAAGACCTTGATTAGACAGCTGGGAGGAACTGTTTGTTAGGGTCTGCTCTGTTTACCAAGACATCCAAGTAACACCTAGGTAAAGGGTTAATCACAGCCCTTGCTCCTCCCACTTTCTTTGATTGAAAGACAGAGAGTGGGGAGATATAAATTTACAACTGGTTGTAAGCATGTATCAGTGCTTAATCACTACATGTAAGTAGTTTAGTTTTACATTGCTTATTATATTGTTACAGAGTCCCAAGAGGAAGGAGGATCTGTGAACAGTTATGAGGAACTTGTTCGTAAGCATGTGGTAAGTACAGGCGTGCGTTCAGTATGACAAACAGTATACAACCGGTCGCTTACATTCATCTATGGAGTTGTCTTAGGACCTTAAACCATGCTGTTCACTTGCTCCTTATGCTGTACATTGGTATACATCAACATCGTGGTTTATGACACTGAGATAGTTGCATAGCTGATTGTAAGCGTACGGTTGCATACAATTTGTCATACTGAACGCACGCCAGGACTACTGCTTGGTAGAGGAAAAAAATGCTTGGGTAATCAGAAGGCTTGGAAAATGAAGAAAACAGACAACTGTTTGATCTGGGTTGGCTCTGTTTGCCAGTGCGTCAAAATAAGTCTATATGAAGAAAAGGGTTAAATACTTTGCGAGAAAATCAATCATTATTTTCATAAATTATTTTTATGGTAAAATACAAAATTACAGTACAAATGTATATATTTATTTTCATTGTCATTACTACCGGTATTTGCGGGGAAAAAAAAGAAAAAAAAAAAAGAAGGTAAACCTCAAGATTTCTTATACTTAAAACACTAAATATCATAGACATACCATATCAGAATTACAGTGTAGGAGATATGTTCTGGCTTTTGGAAGAATAAATAAAGACTATGAGGATGGGGAGGGTGTCCTTCATTTCAAAAATAAAAGTCAAATAATGGCACTCAGTGTTTAAAGACATGTTTCCATTTGTCTTCTGATAAATTTCAGCTGATTCTTTAAATTTTATCTCCATGCAGGAAGAATATATGGCAAGTGCCCAGAAGTATGCAGAGATATCAGAACTCTCTAGACGGGTTGCGGAGTGGGAAGAAAAGGTGCGACCTCGCTTAGAGGAAGAGGAGACGCATGATCCTTTCGACATCAACACCTATGGGTCAGACATCCTCAATAAACTAGATAAGGGACGTTCCATCAAGTTTAAGCAGCTGGTACAAGGAAAACCTTCATTTGAGATCTGTCGGACATTCTTGGCAACATTAATGTTGGTATGTTTGCATTGACACATTTCAAATTTTGTTTATTGTAGACAAAGATCTGTAGGATTTGATTGATAGTTTGAATTGATATAACCAGAAAGAAAATTAACTAAACTAGCATTGTTCATATACATTTCAGAGATAATTTCTTTTGGTAATTATGCCTGCCCTCCAGGAGCAGGTGGTCATGTGTTTGTTTATAGGTAGCAGCATACCAGTCTTGAATATGGCACTGTTAGTAGTGCTTTATAGGATAAAGGTTATTCTAGGACTGATTGGCCCATTGTGACCAATTTTGATATCATAAAAAGAGACCTCAGTAATGCAGTACAGCATATGAAGGCGTATTTTCGCATGAGCAAATTTGATAACCAAACTGACTGCTTATGTAATTCACAAAAATAAAATCATGTGACATGAAAATGCACCATATTCAACAATTTGGAGCCACTTTAAATAAATTCAAGCCATTGGAGGCCCTGGAATCAAAAGAACTCATGACTGAAATACTGGCAGTGGAATTATAATCAGTCACAGCATACACTAGTATGTTATATATTATAGAAAATACAAGTGTTTCCTGTCCTTTTTTTACAAAATATTCAGACTAACCTTTTGAGGATCATCACAGAAACATGTACATATACATGTTGGCAGAAAGTCCATTGCTTGTGAAAGGCACATCTTTTTCTACAATTTCCTTTTTAGAGAGTTCAGACCCTGTGTTCTTGAGAATAAAAATGGTACTTAAGTATTATTTCCTTACTTATACTCAAACCATGTCCATTAGTTTCAATAGGGATTTGAGTATGATACTAAAATTTGAGCATGAGATTGTAGTTAAGTATTTTCTAGAACACGGGACCTGGTCTACTTCAATGGTATTTTGTGTTTTTGTTCATTTTCTTTTTTTTTTCTTTTTTTTTTGAGTCAAGGCATTGGAGTGCTAGTTTCAGTCAAAACTTGTTATTTCTGTTCTAGGCCAACACGTGCAATGTGCGGATAAAGGAGAAAGGCATTATGGAGGAAGGGATGGACAAGTTTGAGGTGGAGCTTTTATCAACAAAACGTCACTTCGAGGAACTGCAGGAATATCAGGCTCCCTCCCTCCAACAGTCGTAGAGAAAAGCTGCTCTTTTAGATGGTCTTTTATTTTATATTCCAAAATACAGAATAAATTATATACAGTATGGTTAGTTAACAGTATCTTGTATTTTCAGTATCCATATATTTCTGTCATTTTACATGTACACTTGCTGTAAATTTAGGATAGTAGAGAAAGACAGGAAAAATTCAGAGAATATTTGTTTACATCCACACAAATACAGGTTGTTTTTTTTGTCAGTTTTCTTTAATATTTCGTTTTCATTGGTTACTATCCTTGTAACAGCAAACCAATTTTGCAAAACTTATCAAGAGATTTTAATCAACTCAAAATTTTGAAGACTTGTAACTTCCTGGACATAATAGTTTCATATTATATGTTACGAGAAACATGTTCTACGACATTATTTTTCCACCAAATTTTGGATTAAAATTTAACAATTCAGTATTCATGATTTTTGAGGATAGGATATCTCCAAATGATAGGTGTGAAATGAGGGACAGAGTTTTGGAAAAGTCACATTTTTTAACGTTGCTTCTGACTGTGTATAATGCTTTAAAATTGGGGTAGCGAGGCAAATCTGTTTACACCAAATAGAAGTTATTACTTGACACTGAACCTAATATGGTGCAGATACATTATTATGCCGTTTTTAGGGGTTAAAACAGGTACTGTGTTTTGTTGGTTGTTTGCATTATTGATATGTTGGAATACACTGAGATTGACAATGACTGATGAACGTCAGGGTCCCATCATAGTACTGGAACTACACTATACAAGGCCTGGAACCAGTTGCTCACACAATGAGTTTAAATAGATTTCATTACCTGGTTCTTGGCTCGAGTTCCTTCTCCTTACACTACATTATTAGTAATCTTGAGCTGGACCAGGAACCAGACAATGAAACCCATCTGTGTGTGCAATTCACCAGTGTTGTTTGGAAAGAGAAAGGCCTCATCCATTGGTAGTAGGATGAAAGCCTCAATCTGGCAGATTTTTTTTAGCTTTGTTTATCTGATCTGCTTTAGGATTACACAAGAGATTCATAAGGCACGTTTGATTTGTACTATGGTTCAAAACAGCCATTTTTCAGTTACTGTAAAAGTCTCTGTTAGTGTTTGCATCCGTGTTACTGTAATGTATAGAGTGCAAGCAGGGAACCAAATCCCTTACAGTAAAAGGCGTTATGGTTTAACTGAATGAAGGTTTCATTCTGCCATGGTCACTCTCCATTTTTGTAACAGATTACACTAGCTGGATATATTCTTTACAGATATACTCCACATCCTGTGCCACAAATCCAGGAGTAAAAAGCCAGTTTCTGGGTGTACATTACAGCTGTACGTCTGTTAGGGCAACCCCTGAAATGTAGGGATTTCTCTCTCGTGGTTCAATCACACTTAAATTGTGGTCTTATGAAAAACAATAGAAAACAGTATCAGAATTATATTTACTCAATCATAATTGCTTAACACATAGAAGTACAGTCTTGTTTATGTTTTGTTTTTTTTTTTGCTAGAATTTCTATGTATAATCAAGGCAGTCAACTTTTAAATATTTATGATAATGTGGTTGAGAAAATTATAATGCAAACTGACCTTGACAATCAATGAGAAATCTCCAAAATCCTGCAGGCTTTTTTACTGTATAGCCAGAAATCAAGGTCGCTGCAGATTCTCTTCACAAAGAATAATTGTCTTAAGTATTGACAAATGAGCTTTAATGTTTTAATGAGGTAAAAAACAAAAATATACGAATGAAACATTTTATTTCAAAATAACTAAAAGGTCTACAAATAAGAATGGTAGTCTTGTTTAGGAAGCTGTTTCATGTACCTTCAGCCCCTTCCTTATATATGCCTTTATATCAACTTATAAAATATTTTGATAAAATAAATTACTAACACATTTTTCAACCTACAAATTCATTATCAAAATATTAGTAAACAGCTTAAAAGCAGTGCATTTGTACATCCCTTTCTCTTACAGCACAGTTTATGTTTCATAGAGATTAAGAATGAACCTAAATATCAGAAAAGCCATTTAAGCAGTGTTGTGATTTTAAGACATGTCGAATATTAGATATATGGCACCAATTCATACAAATATTTCAAGCACACTTGCACAATGACAATTATTTGCACATCTGAACATTTATCTTGTGATTTTGCATGGCAAGTTAATGCATCAACTATTTCAAGATAATTAATTTCACTCCCACATACTTTTGGAAGTTTGCCAACATAAAAGCACCACAAAGGGCCAACTTGGTGTTATTATCACAGGAAAAGGTACTGGACAAGTGCCAGTTTTTTAATGTTTGCCTGACCAAGTGAATCATTTCATCAGAAAGACTGAGGTTTGTTTAACTAGCCATATTGCATCAGCTTTTGGGAGCTGCATAATGTTTAAAAATATGTTGTCACACCTCAGTGTTTATAGGTATGTTGCAATGAAAGAGAAATGTTTTATTCATTTTCATGTACAATTTGACAAACAGCAATGGCTGAAGTTTACCAATATCTGTTTCATGGGCTCATGAAGCACAACATACATCTGTTTAAATGTCATTTATTTGAAGAGACAATCAAACCTAAAAAAATTCTCATAAGTTTTATTGAACAGTATTATCTTGTTAAAAGTTGTGAATGGACTAGGCCACACTATCAGAACTCAATTTTCCACCTTAGCTATTTCAAGTTTTTTTCTGAAGTAATTTATGTAGTAGTGAAACAGCAAAATTAAGAAAGAGAGATTAAATGAAATCATTGAATTTAACATATTTCAACAATAAGATGGAAGAGATGCATGTCCCTCAACAAGAAATTCAAAATACATCAATAATGCTCACATGGTCAAAATACAACTTTAACAAAAACAAATTTAATAAAGTTAAGTTTAGGAGAACAACCTATTCAAATGGTGTTTCCAATAATCAACTTGCATTTGCCCAAAAGACAATGCCAAAAATTAGCACTGTAAATATGCTTTAATATTAAAATTACTACAACCAGGGCTCTCCATATTGACTTGGGAGTCAGGGTTTTGACCTTTGAAATTCCAATTTATGGTCAGGGGTCAAATTTACATTAAAATAAAAAGGAAAAGATCCACAAAATCCTTTTCTTTCACAAATTTAGAACATTTTGAAACTTGAGTTTCAAGGACTATTGAGAGCCCTGACAACTATTATGAAAAGAATAGAAAAAGCGCCCACTTTGCCTCAACTTAAGAATAAACTGTCCATCTCCTACTTAGGCAGTAGAGGGCATATCACATGCAGCACATTTTTCTTCATTCTCATTTCTGACTTACATATTGCACTTCATAGTTCAGCAGGTATCTTCACCACACGGATGGGGTGTTTTTCTCTCCCCAGTTGTCCATAAAATTTAATTTGTATTAGCATGGGAAAACACTGCAATACAGAAAATGGTTCTGCAACCCCTGGGTTACTTATCAGGGTGCCCACTGAGTTTTGAAACTGGGGGTACAATTGATGTTTTTCCTTAACTTTGTATCCCTTCATATATAGATTCCCTACAATTGGGGTGGGGGTGGTACATGGCCAATTTTTGGGGTAAAAAAATCCTCTACAGGGGCATGATGCTTATGCCACATGCTTATTTGCAAATATCAATTTACACAAAACAACTGATAAATCAAAAGAAACAGTGGACTGCCTTACTGATGAAAAGTACTTTGATTCCCATAGATATTGATCTTCAAAAACTCAGATAATTAAGTTCTTCCAGTTTATAAACAAATTAAGTTTTCAATTGTGCTCATCAACTGTTTGGCATTCCTACACTTACAAAAAAAAACAAGAAAAAAAGAAAGAAAAAAAAAAGAAGGAAAAATCATGAAATATAAATAACTACAAAAATGAGGACACACCATCAAGATATATATGTTTTCATTTTTGGTTTTATAAAACTATTTTCTAATAGAACGAGATCATAGATGTAACAATACTTGATAATTTACATAATGACACTAATTGTGACATCAGAAAGCTGTCTTGATCTTGCATCTGTCCACTTCAAGAAAAAAACAACAAAAAAATGTTAGATCAGGAAACAGGTTTAAACATTTCTGCCTGAATAGTAAGTCTGATATTAACTTTTTTTTGTTTTCAAAGATACACCAGAATGTTACATATATAGGTCTGACTTTCAATGTATTTATGCTTTTATCTGTTTAAAAACTGTTTATTCATAATGCTCAAATCGTTCCCTATAGACAGTATTTCTATGTTGAATGTCAAGTATGGGCTGCAGGATATTTCTTCCCTCTGATATTCTTCGCTGGAATCTGTCTCTATCCCGAGCATACTCTTCCCAGGGACCCTTCCTAGCCGAGCGATAGGCGTGATCCCAGGTAACCATGTTGTGAACAGTGGCCAAGTCTTTGTCTGCAGCAAATGATACCTAGAACACAATTTGGGAAGATAAAATATTGCCTATAAAAATGTAAATATACTGTATAACTATCAATAAAGGTGAATCAGAATAATACCCCAAATAATATCCTATCTTTTCTTCATGATGTGAGTGTACATGATGACATAAAGAGTGTGTCTATGAAAGGGGAGATTGGGTGAAAATAGTTCAACACTGAAAATTCAATACTGGTTACGACAAATAAAAACATTAGCACTAACAGAGCAAGTAATAGTACTCTATGACAGTCGGGTACTTTATCTATTTCTATTTCAATAAAAATATCATTATTTAGAGAATATCAACTTGTTTTAAAATAATCTAAAGATACATAATTTATCACAGCACAATATATGCACTGTCTAATTGTATGTCACAGTCATTGATTTACTTTATACTGTATTGACAATATTTAAATACACCACACCAAGCATTACTCAATGTGTACATCCTTAACTATTCAATGAATAAATCAATATACAGATTTGATAGGTCTTTTCTTATTTATACCTTTTTTGTTGAGTTTTTCTTCTTTGTATCTGAAGGACTCACAGACACGTTGACCCTCCAGGATAGGTTGACTGCATCGAGATGACTAGAATTCTGAGGCTCTACCTGAGACTGTACAGAGCATGTAACTGCAAAGTTCATGAGACCAAGCTGATTGCTAAACCAGTCCAGCGGGTGAACCGGGTGACGGTCTTCCTCTGAGGAGTCACCGTCACACTCTAAGTCACTGTCGGACCAGTCAGAATCGCTGTTAATATCACAAGACACATGGAATGACTGGGAACCTTGACTTTGGGAGTCTGAAGGGTCTAACCCTAAAACGAATGCAACAGTACTGTTCTGAACACTTTCTTTTTTAGGTGAATTTTTCTTTGGCAATTTCTTAGAGCATCTGTCCTTGATGTCAGTTACTGGACTAGCCTCGGTGTCTGAACACTCCTTCTGCTGGGCCTTGTGTCGTCTACGCTTTTTTGATGAAGGTCGACTTTTTTTAGAGCCAGGACAACTTCTAAGATACAAAACAGACATGTTGTCATTATTTGAAGCACTGTCACTCTTTTTAACATCAAATTGATAAGTAATCCTAAAATCTCTTGTATCCAACTTTTCAGACTGGTCATCTGTCACTTTGCAAGTCTTCACATTTGCCACTCTGTTTTTATCACATTCTTTGCTTTCAATGCCTTCTCTCTGAACAGTATCACATGTTTTGTTTTCAATTATTTGCGGACAAGAATCACAACTCTGCAGTCTTGTGCCAGTTTTCAACACTTCTGCATCACACTCAGTACTTAACCAACTATGTAAAATAGGTGGTGATGAGGACTCCTCAGTATCTGATTTTGATCTACATTCTAAATCTATTTTTATTGGAATAGTTTTCTCATTTCTGTTTTCATAATCAAACCAGTCAGTCACTTTATCTTTCTCATCAGAGTTACCAGCCACAAGATGACTAGCTTCATTATCAGAATTAGAGTTTTGCAACTGATTGGAATGTTTCACATTTTTGCATATTTCAACATATGAATCATGCCCAGTTTTCTGTTCAGCACAAGAGTCCGTATCATTTTGATTCTCGTCTTTGATAATATCATCTGCTCTGAGCAAGGTCTCACTTAAATCTCTTTGTGCCATAGTGGGTTTGCACTGAAATGCTGGGGATATGTGAGGTTGGTTTGTTTCTGAGGTAACAGCACTCTTTGAAGTGCATGGACTACACTGTGTATTCTTTTCATGGAAAATTCTACTTGTAGC
>CM037790.1:53171408-53184175 GCA_021229015.1 Solen grandis
TTATATGTATATAGAAAAACCCTTTAAAAACCTTTCTCTGAAAAAAAAACCTGGAAAAAGAATTTGTTAAATTTGGGGCGGGGAAGACCCTTGGGTTAACCTTCACAAAAGTTGCAAAAAAAAACTTAAATCCATGAAGAACTCTGGTTGCCATGGCTAAAAAAAGGGAAAAAAAAATATAAAAAAATTTTAAAAAATCATCTTCTTAAAAAACTATGGCCAGTTTTTAAAAAATAAGTTGGTACAGATTTTCCCTTTGGGTAAACCCCTTACCAAAGTTGCTAAAAATTAAATTCAGATCCGAAAAAAAAAACATGGCCGCCAGGGGCGGGGCTTATTTCCCTTTTTAAAAATTTTATTTAGAAAAACCTTAAAAAAAAAACATCTCCTCAAAAAACCACGGGACGGGGAATTTTGGGTTTAAAAACTTTTCCCCAGGGATGATCCTTGGGTAAACCTCCACAAAATTTGCTAAAAAAAACTTAAATCCATGTAGAACTCTGGTTCCCCATGGCAACAAAAAGAAAAAAAATGAAAACTTTAAAAATAAATCTTTTTTAAAAATTACGGGCCCGGATTTCAAAAAAAAATTGGAAACGGGATTTTTCCTTTGGGGGTAAAAACCTCTCCCCAAATTTGCAAAAATTTTCCGATCCGTAAAAAAACATGGCCCACCAGGGGTGGGGGCTTATTTGCCTTAAAAGTATTAGAAAACCCTTTTAAAAACAACATCCCTCGAAACCCCCTGGGAACAGAATTTGTTAAAAATTGGCGGGGATGCCCCTTGGGGTTTAAAAACCCTTTCAAAAAAAAAGCTGCTAAAATAAACTTGATCCATGTAAAAACTTTGGTTGCCATGGCAACAAAAAAAAAAAAAAAAATGGGGAAAATTTAAAAAATTTCCATCTTTTTTAAAAAACTATGGCCAGATTTTAAAATAAATTTGGTAAAAAAAGTTCCTTGGGTAAAACCTCTCCCAAAAAGTTGCAAAAAATTTTTTCCGTTGTAAAAAAACAGGGGCCGCCAGGAAAGCTTAAAAAAATGCAAAAAAGTTACATAAAATTACAAGGCCACTTATTAAAAAGAGGGGAATCTAAAGAGAGAGGGAGAGAGGGGGAGAGAGAGAGAGAAAACCCGCTAGAAAAAAAAAAAATAAAATTGGTTTCCCTTAGATGAGATAGTCCATAGTCTGATAGGTCATTTGGGGGGGATTCCACTAAAATATGCAGAGGTGGGAAGAAAACAAATTTCCACAAATACCTTCCTATAGCTTTGTCTGACCCTTTTGGCGAGGTCACACTTTTTTTTGGGGGCTTTTGTTTTCCCCCCCGAGTTAGGGGCAAAAAATTTCATTTCCCGCTAACGTATATTTTAGTTTCTAGGCCGTTTTTCCAAAAAAGCCCCCTGTAGGGGTTTTTAAGGGTTAAATTTATACTATCCCCAAAAACAGGGCCATCAAAAATCTCATTAAAGTGATTTTGGGGGGGGGGGGGGGTGAATATGCAGATTGTCTGCCTTTACTTTGGTTATGTCAGTTTTCCCAGTACCAAGGTTACCAAACCCCTTTAAAAAAAACCAAAAACAAAGTTTAAAAAAAACACTTTGTAAAAATTTTTGCAACTTTTTTCATAAAATTAACCCTTTTTTCAAGAGATCTATAAAACCATGTGGTAGCTAAGCCAAATCGCCTGCAAGTCCAACTGTTACTCGCAGGCTGATCAGGTTTTATGCTGTTTGCTGCTCCTTAGGGGTCTGGGGATGGGGGATTTTCAAATTAAATTTGGAAAGGTTTAAGTGGGCTTTCTGAGTCGGATTTATGTGGTCCCTAAAAAGGGCGTCAAAATGAGTTTTTAAGAGGGAAAAGGTTGGACCTCTCTCTTTTTGTTAATTCCCCCCGCGAAGGGGAGGGGGGTTATGGAAAAGCCCTTTGTCCGTCCGTCCGTCGTTGTCAGTCCGTCAGTGTGTCCAAACATTTTCGTGTCCGCTCCATATCTCATAAAACGTTTGGACACATTTTCTTCAAACTCGGCTAAAGTGTTAACCTCATTGAGTGATGTGCAAAAGGCTGTGGGGTCACGCTGGCTCAAGGTCAAGGTCATACTTGAAGGTCAAATGTTATTTTGTTGTCCGCTCCATATTCAGAAAGTTGGAAAATTTTCTTCAAACTCGGCTAAAGTGTTAACCTCATTGAGCTGTGTGAAAAAAGGCATGAGGCGGTCAGCTGGCTAAAGGGTCAAGGATATTTGAAGGTAAAATGTTTTTTCGTGTTGCTCATATCTTAAACGCTTGGACAATTTTCTTCAAATCGGCTAAAATGTTAACCCATTGAGTGATGTGCAGAAGGCATGAGGCGGTCACGCGGCCCCAAAAGTCAAGGTTTACGTGGTGCAAACGTATCATTGTCAAAAATAGGTTTTTTATCGTTCGTATGCTGTATCGTAACGTATATATTACTCAATGCATGAACGTAGGGAATCGTATTCTATGCATTCAATCGTATTGGGGGCATAATAAACGGGATTGTATCGCATCGCATCGTAAGGAACCTTTATATCGGTAATCGTTTTTATCGTAAATCGCATAAGTATTTCATATTAAAAACCCCCCAGGGGGTTTAGGACGTGAAAGTTGGGGACCCATCGATATTTCAGAAATAATTAATGTTGTGTCTTTAAATTTAAATTTGCTTAGTTTTTTAAATGGTGGTCAAAAAATCCTTTATGCAGTACATTTTTTTATATTTTACCAATTGAAATGTTATATTTCTTTTACTTTTTATTTTATAATGTGTTATGGCCTAGGACTTTCAGGAGCAGACCCCATGCGATTTTAAATTAATTTGATGCACGTGTGAAAAAATTTTTATATCAGAGACTAAAAACCTTTAATAAAGCTTCGTGCTATATCAGTATTAAAATGGAATAATTTCAAAAATATGTTAATCATATGTTTGTCAATGTTTGCTTTATTAACCTGTCTAAAAATAACAAATTAAAATTACCCACTTATGCAAGATAGTCCCCAAATTTGCTTTCGGGAATTATTTTTTTCCCGGGACTTTTTTATGCTGTATTTATGAAAGCCCATTTTTCTTTATTATTTTAATGAATTCGTGAAAAAAGATAATTGTAATTTACGAATATAGTTTATTTATTTAATTATTTCCTATTTTATTTGGTTTCTCTATTTCTCTTTCTTACGCACCGCGCGCGCACACACACATTCCAAAAAAAATTTGGTTTTAATGGTGCAAAATTTTGTTTTTTTTTTTCCCCCCTTTTTATCAGTCGGAGATAAACAAAATTCAGGTGGTGGAGATGAAAATCCAAAAACCCGGGGCATTTTTTCCCATGATCCCTAAATCCCAATAGTATAGTTTTGTACAAGTGCATCGGTATTGCTTTGAGAACCGGAGCTTAAGTATATTCTACAAGGAAACATGTTTACCGTAATCGGTGCTATACCTCGGACACGTTTAAATTTTGAAGGCATTTTTTTTTTTTAGTATGGGTATCACACCCCAACTTAATTGTATCCAACAACTGTCTTTTCTATGGAAAAAAAAACAATGTAAAACGGGACCCATTTTCGGATATGCTTCACTGCTTGTTTAATATTTAATATGATAAACCAGGAATTATTGCAAGCCATAACAATAGAAAAATAAACATAAAAAACCCACAGGGAATGGAGATTTTTTATAAAATAACTGATGTATTTTATTCCCTGATAAACAGAGTTCACTGACATGATAATAGAAAAAAGATCTTTTTTCCATTTACTAAGTCGCTAAAGATCTCAAATTTCCCTATTATTTTCAGTTTGCTAGATAAATAGGTTAGAAAATTTTTTTGCAATCCCCAATCTTTCATGTATAATCAAGTGAAAAAAGTGTTTCGCAATCTAGTGATTGGAATGTCGAAAAAAATTCGTCGATTAATCAGAGAAAAAGTCACGATTAATTGATTAATCTGATTAAATTTCCCAATTTTACATGTTTGGAGTAAATGCCCATTAAAATCTCTTATGACAACATGAAAAAAAGTTTCTGTACTTATAGTTATATAGATATGTATTAGGTTAGAGTTAATTTCTCAAATATTAAATACGTTAAACATTGAACCGAGATAAAGTATAAGAGGTTACAACCAGAGGCCAATGATGTGCAAAGTGCAACTTTGCAAGTATCAATTTATCAAATTAATGAAATTACCCAATCAGATGCGCGTTGAAATATTAACAACACCCCTCTTTTTGGTCAATAATTCGTCAACGAATTATTTTTGTCGTTATCGTCACGTCAACCAGTAGCTCGTCACTGATTCGTTGACTTTATGATTAATCAGCTCACCATTACGCAATACCGGAGGCGTGCCGTAAGTTCTTATCAGTAGGCACAGCATGTGTTTATTTTGACCGGATATGTCACCTTTATGTCTCGCCGCTGCCGGTATACCACCCCAGAGGAGAAGACTTTTGACATGTACACAGAGTGAATGTTATTTCCGGTACTAAAAGATTACAATTTTTAGCAATAATTAGAAATTCTATTTTAAACACACCAATATTCATAGAATAAAAATAATAATAAAACTAGTTTCCCAATCTAGGTATGAGGCACAGAATATATTTCGAAGAGAGAAAAAAAATCTTAAATGTACACGATGATGATAATGATGATACATGTATCAAAAATACATTTGTAAGGGAGTGTGCAGGCACACTTGTGTGTGACTTATGGACTATTTTTATATCACAAATGAGCGAATCAAAGGGTATTCTTTAAAATATTTTGATTGTTAAAACGGCGAGTAAAATACACAGATTTTAAATAGACTTTTTTTTTTTAATTTGAAACCCATTGTGTCTACAAATCAAAATCTCTGCAAATTAAAATGCGTCTCGAAACCACATACATGATAACATTAATGACCATTAGCTCAAAATATAGGATGAGAGAGAGAGAGAGAGAGAGAGGAGGAGAGATGAATGCATATTTATGCGGAAGACACAGTGAATTAGTGCGGTGATGATACATATGCACACTATATAAATTTTATATCATAATATTTAATAAAATATTAAATACTTTACATTTAAATAATTTTACGATAATACTTGGTCAAAAACATGGATACCATTACAAAATATTGAAAGCCCAACACATGATGATATTTCCCTACTTAATAAGAGACAAGTCGTTATATATCCTTTACATGTAGTAATGCATGTGTTAGACAGTCTGGAAACTGTCTGGAAAGGTGTGAATAACTTTATACAGTAGATGAACCGGGTGTAGTCAAAATGAGATATAACCGATTTGGCAACTATTTTATTCTTGTACTCGATTAACGAAACAAATCATATTAAACTGTATACGCATGGCGGCGTATGACATTTCTCACGAATACCCGGTTAAACGGCGGCCTCTTCACTCATGGCATCTTTTCGACAAAGATAGCTTTTCGACCCATGTTAATGTACATGTATTTAATTGTTTAATTACCAAGGTCAATTTCTAACAACAATTCTTCGGGCTTAGGCTTTTTAAAACAATAGCGGATTTTCCGAGCTTCTGGTTAAAGTATATGAAAACATATTTATATTAAATCTATACCTATGACAGTTACCTACTTGTAATATATACGAATATTCTAATAAGAAAATAGATACGGTGCTATTCTCCCACACTCACTCGCGTTCTTTTGATATTTGATACATCCAATAAATTATATATACAGTTATGTTTGATGGATTAAATGCAAAGTTTGAAAAATGCCCGAAGATATTGTTTTAATTAGCACAAATGACAGCGTACTAGATATTAAATGATTACTGGTATCATTTGTTTTTTTTTAATGTGATTAATATCAAAACACATAATAACAAAGCATAATTAATACATTTTTTTTATGAGTCCTCATTAGGAAAAAAATCAGTTTTTCATTACACGTGCTTAGGTTGTTTTTGACGGAGACAACAGAGTCCGTAACATTTCTAGAGGACCCGCAATTTAGTTTGTCCCCATTTCCTGTTTCCCGTTTTGTTTATTTCCGCTGTCTATTTCAGATGAAAACACGGCTTGTGATAAATATTGTTAAAAGCTTAGTTGGTATTTCATATTTTTGAACTTATTGTAAAATCTAGTTGTATACAGTTGTAAAAAATGCCATTTATACCGTGCTTATCCTGTATCGTATATCGCATAACGTATATCGCAGGTCGTAATTCGTATATCGTATGGTATCAGATTATAAACGCATCGCATCGCATCGTAACGAATCGTAAAGGTAAATCAGACCTGCTATCGCACATCGCATATCGCAGATCGTATATCGCATATCGTATATCGTCCGTATTTCTATCGTATTCCAATCGTATTTTTTGACAACTGATACGTTAGCACCACTGTACTTAAGGAAATTTTTTTCGTGTCCGCTCCATATCTCATGAACGCAACAGTTTAAAATAGTGATTGGAGGAGACTTCAACACAAATGATGATTACATTCTTTCCAGTCACGGGTTCCAACAATATATTCATCAGCCAACTCACGTTCAGGGTGGGATGATTGACCACCTGTATACAAACTTTGAACATTCAGGAGTGTTCCCCTTGCCTTACACAGACCACTTCTTGACATGGATTGCACTTCCACAGTGATTTATTGTACTCGGTAAATAATAGTATGTCATGTTCACAATCATACTAATTATGTCATGATATATAAAGTTCTAATTGAGTTACACATGTATTTTGTGGTTACCTAACACATCCTATACTTCATTGATGTTCACTTTTTGTACTGTTTCCCATGTAAAACTTGTCAGTAAACTTTTAATATATGTGCCTACGAATTCTGAGATTCATACATAACTCCCGGAAAGTTAAATTGTCTTAAACTGATCTTCTATGTCTGCTACAACCATGCCAGGTTAAGGTGAACATAATCCTATGACCAAACAAATTCTAATATTTGGCCAGCGGCGGGGGATATAGCTGTCCTTTGGACTGCCTTGTCCTTTTTCAGTCAGCAGTACCACACTGAAATCTCATGATCACTGTTTTTTTCCATACTATTGCTAAAATGGGTAAGAAAAACTGTCAAGTTCTGAGAAACATGTATATCAGTATGATACATGTATACTAGGTTGCATATAGAGCAGTGGTACTCAGGTGAGCGTTTGAGGCCCTATGGGCCTCTTGTTTTCTTTTTACAGAAGTAGATCTTCATGTACGTAAGATGGGTTGCTGTTCTGGTTAAGAAATGTCACGGATATTTTTTTCACGCTTAAAATTGATGCTTCCAGTGCAAAATAATGGCATAAGAAAACATGTTAAACAAACAATAACACTAAAAGCAGTTACGGTTATGATTTAAACGTCTGTGTAACATATTCCACTCGTATTTGTTAGTGCAGAATCGCATTACATGGATCCGCACTTATAAGCGCGAAGAGGTACAGTTAAAATTGTTGTGGAAAATATGCAAATTAGCAAGGCCTGATTTCGTTCTTCAGCATAAAGACGACGATATCGCCGTCTAAAAAACCATGTCAAATTTAACTTTGTTTTGCTTTCTAGCATCCACATTTATGAAGCAGTCTTGATCAGATGTATGCATAATGATAATAAACCAAGGATTATTATGTCTTGTATGGGAGTTATAGTCCATAATACTTAAGGTTGTCTTTAGAGCAGTGGTACTCAGGTGAGCGATATAGGGCCATCATGGCCCTCTTGTTGTAGAAGTTGTCATAAATATCATTGGAATTGTTTCAAAGTGTTTGATTTCATCACTTTATGGTATAAAATTCTCTGAATATATTGTAAATAATAACAAAACCAGCAGTGTTGTTTTAGATCTTTTATTGTTAAATCGACTATTCGAAGAATATGAGAGCTATTGCAGTCACCCTTTGGTAGGCTTCGGCGTTGCAGCTTTTGGCTGAAGTTTTGCATGCAAGTTACTATCAACCTTATGTCTCAACCTTATATCTCAATAACCATTCATGGTATTGACTTCAAACTATGAAAATGTTCAGTGGCACCACTCGCTTTCGTTTGCCCAAAAAGTTTGACTAGATCGTAAATCAGAGCTGTCACATCTTAACCAACGACTGTCTCGTGTTTCTACCAGCAATTAAATAATAATATCTGAGAGTATCCTTCATTCACCCATACAATCAGTGTAATTTGCTAAAAACCTGCTCAACACTGATGTATCAACTATCAAAACTGCCCTTACAGTGAAATACACAGGTGAAGGTCGTGTCGTAGACTGCTTATCGATTTTTCTCGGTCCAGCGGTTATCCATGTGAGTAATACTGATAACCAGTCTGACTGTTTAGGTAATTCACAAAAAAAAAAAAACATGCTTTGTTGTTTTTTTTACCGATTTAATGGGATTTTTTTCTGAGGAAGGGGAATTTTGGAGGATATCTTGGGGAAAAAAGGTGGTTATAATGACGTAACCGGCTACTGCAAAGAAGGGTAAAAAGGCCCTGTGTCCCCTTTAAACTTAAAAATATTGGTTAAAATTTTGCATGCAAGGAATTTCATGCTTATATTTCATTCACTAGGCTAGGATTGATAACATTCAGTGGTATCATACTATCAAGGTAGATACTCTTGGTGTATATTGCACATTATGTACCCTTTTTAATTTAGATATTTTGGTAAAAGTTTTGCATGCAAGGAATTTTATGCTTACAAGACATAGGATTGATTTGAAATTTTTAGTATATTAAGATGTGTCATACTGATGGAGAGTTTTTTGACTAATTATAATGCAGATTATGGCCACTTTTTGACTTGGTCGTTTTGGTTAAAGTTTTGCATGCAATAGAAACTTTGGTTAAAGCTTTTCAGCTTATCTCTCAAAGTATTTATGATATTGACTAGAAAGTTAATGAGTGTGTTCAGGGGTATCAGGAAACCAAGAAGGATAACTCTTTGACTGAATTTTATTCAAATTATGGCTCGTTTCTAACTTTGATCTTTTGGTTAAAGGTTTGCATGCACAGTGTTTTAGTAACTAGGCATGCATGGGACTGGTTTTAGACTTCAGAAACATAATCAGGGATATCAGATTGTTAACCCTTTCCCTCATAGAGGAAACCATAAGAAGACCTATGCGAACAGCATAAAACCAGATCAGCCTGTGAGTAACTCGCAGGCTGATCAGGTTTTATGCTGTTCACTGCTCTTCAGTGGTCTGGAAATGAGGATTTTGTAATTAAATTTGGTGAGGTTTAACTGTGGTTTTCTGCAGATCAGGCTTTATGTGGTACCTATTGAGTGCGTCAAAATGAGGGATTAAATTTGGTGAGGTTTAACTGTGGTTTTCTGCAAATAGGTTAGGTTATTCTGACAGCTCTTGTTTTTGTCTGATGTTGTTAACTTTAAAACAGGTGAAAAAACAACACCAAAAAAAACAAAACAAAAAAAAACATTAGGTACATGTATGGTATATATAAAAATTCTCTGTTAGTTGGAATATCTTTCTGTTGAATTGTGAAAGTTCTATTTTATGTTTTGAAGTAATTTGTTCAATAATTGGACATAACAGCCCTTGGTCCTGTACTGTCATTTCATGGTTTCCCCTGAACAATATATCCTGCTAATGGTTGTCTACTTATTAAGTCATTATAGAAATATTGAAATTGTATTTTTTTATCTGGAATTTTATTCAAGGATAAACTGAATTGTTTAATGAAGTGACAGTACTCTGGTGAGTGATCTAGGGCCATGATGGCCCTCTGTAATGTTTTCCTCCACATTGTTAAATGGACAATGGACTTATAACAATTATATGTCTGTTTTTCAGCCAAGACAGCAAAAAGTGTTGATTGAGTGCATACAAGATGAAGATGTGACAAGTATTTTTTTCTTTGAAGGTGAGGCCAAATCTGAAAATCTTCTCTTATATAAAATAAATTTGTATACTGAGTATTCCTGAGAAAAAACAAACATGATATACGGATATTACCGAGAAAAAAACATAATACAAGTATACTGGAAAAAAACCTCACGTTTTTTCCCTACCCCCACCCACTTTGGGTTGACAACGACAACTTTAGTATGGATGATGTTATGTTTGATTTGTTTAACTTTCATCATGACATAAATAATCATTTAAGTGCTTCCTGGATTTTGTGAACTGCATGTTCACTCATTTCCCTACTTAAACTTCATCCTGTTCAAAGTCTCTCTGAAGAAATTGGTTGTCTGCTAATGATTTGATGGGCTTGCAATCTCTATTGGAATCTGCTCCATTTATGGTATTCGTATATCAATAGAGATTAATAGGACTGTTAATTACATAGTGAATTGTTAATAGTCAAATTTTAGAATTTAATATTAGTATCAATGTCGTAGATATAAATTAAACAAAGAATAATGTCATGCCAAGTATCAAGCCCCCACTTCTTGCTAGAAGCAATAAGCTAGGAACTGAATGAGTCAATCCACCTCTGCTTGTTTCTCTGGATGCCATAGTTTCTAAGATTCTCAGACTGACACCTCAGATGCTTTGGAGAAGTCTAAAATTGCCATGTCCACTTGATCCTTGTTGTGAAGGTGTTAGACTATATCGTCTGTCATCATTACTTGCTGGCATTCACACGACCATCAAGCCCTGAACCCAATCTGGTTCTTATTGAGGACATTCTGATCATGGAGATGGTCACCTGTACGAAATTTTACAGCCATAAAGTAGACGGAAATTTGTGAACATTTACGCACGTAAAAACGAATTTAGGGTTTGTGGACTTACAACTTATAGTGGAATTTACAACAGTAAAATGGTTTTACGGCCGGAAACCGGCCGTAAAGTAGACGGAATACGTGCGTAAAATAGACACGTAATATGTTAATTAGACGTAATTTTTTCCAACCGTAAAAATATTACGGCCATAAAAATCATTTTACGTGTGTGCATATTTACGTACGTAAAATCTAAAAGTTATGTACGTAAAAGTAAAATAATTTACGTACGTAAAACTAAAAATTTACATACGTAAAACTAAAATAATTTACGTACGTAAAAAATTGTGGGCCAGTTTATACCTGTAAAAGTAGTAGGTAATAAAAATGCCTATGAATAATTACCTGGGGCATTGAAATAATTTGACAAAATATATATATTTAAACATTTAATAATAATGTAAAAACATAAAAGGAATACATCCAATAAGTGTCATTCAATTTTAAATCAGTTCACTGTTTCCTTGTGTAAGACTGTGACTCTCTGTGTGATCTATAGCAGTATTTAATTCCAACACCTGTCAGGCAGCTTCCTTCCCCAGCTTTGCACCAGGTCCACATAAACTGTAAGAAAAATAGTTTCACTTAAACGCATATTAAAAAAAATTTTAAATATTTAAGAAAAATTTTGTTTGGCTGAATAAATTTTTCAGTCGACATAAAGAGGGGAAGTTTTTCCTTTAAATTTTGGGAAGGCCATATAACTTGGTATTGTAGATAAAGCAAACTGACAAACGGATAATGAAAAAAATTTTATTTTAAAAAGGTGAACGATCTTTTAATGCATTCTGTGTCATTAGTACACAATGAACTGCATAGAATTTTTTTTAATTTTTTTTTTTTTTCAAATTTTCCCAGTTTCCTGATGTAGTACATCCATTTTTAATATTGAAATTATGCCCAGACATTTAAAAAAATCTGTGAGTGGGGAAATTCAAGAACATAAATGATGAGGAAGTGTTTTAATATATTGGTTTTTGTCACTACACTTCTATACCTCATAAGGAGCCTGATCCATAGGTTTTTATAATCCATGCGATAGGTTATATTATTCTATGGACATTTAAAAAAAAACATCTAAAAGCAGCAAATTTAAGAATTAATAATTAGAGTTATGGTTCTTTGCAGCACTTTACACCATCCAATTTGCTTTGGGGCGTCTGATCGGACCTGCCCTGTTTTTCCCAAAGTGTCAAAATTTCTATATGAAGTAAAGGGTTAAGGAAAAACAGCAATTCTACCCTCAGTTTTAAAACTTCATGGGACATGATTTAATAAGCAAAAGATTAATTAAGAAGCAAAACTTACCTCCGTTTGAAAAATATTTGGCAAATTTTCCCTTTTCCCCATGAATTGTCTCCATGGATTTCAATGGAGTCCCTTTTCAAATTTTGTTTAAATTGATAAAACCATCTTCCCTTTTAAAAACTATCAAAGAGCACCCCCTTTTGGGAAAAAACACAGACAAACTGGTTCTATATTTTTGTAAAAAAGTGATGCACCCGAACCTTCTTATATCTCGAAATTTTAAAATGGGAGCTCCAACACTGCGTGACTGAAATGGGGCCCGTTAGGGAAACCTTTGGACTAAAAAAGAATTTGGCAGAAAAACTGTGTAGTTAACCCCCTTTATGCCCCATTAAACCAGGGGTGGCTTTTCAGTATCCAGACAGTGTTCAGAATGTTATCAGGTTGACCCCCCGTACGAAATTTTACAGCCCAAAGTAGACAAATTTTTCAAAATTTCCACTAAAAAGAATTTAGGGTTTGGGACTTAAACTTTAGTGGAATTTACAACAGTAAAATACTTTTACGGGCCCGGAAACCGGGCCCTAAAGTAACGGAATACGTGCGTAAGATAGAAAGAATATGTTAAATTTGACGGAATTTTTTCCAACCCTAAAAAAAATTGGCCGTAAAAAAATTCGGGCCCTAAAAATCATTTTACGTGTGTGCATATTTACGTATAAAATCTAAAGTTACGTATTTAAAAATAAAA
>CM037790.1:53184275-53234275 GCA_021229015.1 Solen grandis
ATTATCTGCTACAGTCGAAATGCTTCATTTCCCCCCTGATTTATCAAGCGCAGGCTATTGAAATTTAAATGATCCTTTCAATATTTGGAAACGGATGTTATCATGTTGAAAGTATATTTATGGATTTAGATTTTAGTTTAACTCTTCGAAGTAATTCCCTTATATATCGTGCAATCCATAATTCGAACGCTGAATAGATGTCTGCCCTTAACGTGTCTTCCGGGTGTTGTTTTCGGAAGTATTGGCATTTGACCTAGCGTCTCTCATATTTTCCCAATATAGCTTTAAATTATTAATTTTGCATCGATTGAGAAACAAGTTCTTATTAATCTCTCTCCATGGTTCCTTTGTTTGGACCAGTACTTTGCGCATGGGAAGACTTCTGATCCGTAGACGGGTACATTACCACTGGACAAAATCATGTTTAAAAGAGATATAAAACTGTCCGGAAAAAACAACAAAAAACAAACACGGGTGAACGAAATCTGAACCAAATTTCTCTGGGAAGCTTAACATTTGCAGATGCCTGCAGACGCTTAACTGACAGTATCACTCATAAATGAGATGTTCGATTAATGAGAGGCATATATACTTGGTTTTAGAGCGTCTGCCTCGGGAGCGGGAGGGCGTGGGTTCGATCCCCGGTCGCGACATACCAAGTCGTATAAAATGGTACTGTTATAGCTCCCTTGCTTGGCGCTCAGCATAAAAGGGTAGTTGCAGGACTGGCTGGCCTGGTGTCAAGATAATGTGGCCTGGTGTGGTATCATGCTACGTGTCTACGGCGTGATACTGCAGTGTGTCAGTACTATATATGTTTCAAGTAGGCATCGTCTCAAAATAACTGAAATACTGTCGGATGGACGTTAAACCCGACAAACAAACATTGTTTTGTATCTAACACATGTAATATAACAACGTCATGGCGTCATTTAATCATATACAATTCATTTGATAAAAACAACGTGCAAAAAAAGGCGCTAAACGTCAAATATTATTATTCCGTTCAATTTCAGCATTTAGAAGCATGTGATAAAAAGAATCTCCCATGACTTGCCAGAATCTCGCTTTTTTACCATTTTCTTGAACTAGTTTATAAAATTCTATATCATATGACAATTCATGTGAGATCCTATATTTATGTTCTAAGGTATTTGTACTGGTCCACGGCATATTCGCAATTTAATGACTGGTTATAAATACCACTAATATCATAATATTAGCCTCCCAGTACAAATGGTTGATAGGTCTAAACCTTTCTTCTGGTATATCAAGCACATGTTGAATTCACAAACCAAGAATAAAAGTTATATTGGAAACCATGTACCTTTCGTCTGCTTTATTCAGAAAGCGTAACGCACCGTGCCTTATCGGCCCTTCAAAAATACTTATTTGACTTCCTTTACGCCCCCCCCCCCCCCCCCCGGTGGGGGGGGGGGGCAATTGGTAACAATGCCAATGCCATATTTAATGACACTGCGGCCAATGTGCCAGTTCTGTGACTTACCGACTTCCCTCAAATGCCGAGAGCATTATGGTATGTATGTGTATGTATGTATGTATGTATGTATGTATGTTATGGTTTTTGCAGTATATTTATCTAACCTATAAACTATATATATCTTATAGTACTTAATAACTAGTCAGTCACATTTATTAGACACTATGTACTTGTATAAGTATAGATTGTCAGTAAACCAAGGCTACATTTCTGCGTTAGAGCCACGGTGACACTAAGTTGTTTTAGTGACCTGTTAACCGGCCTTGTATATAAGTTTCATTTCTTAAGAAATGACAGTAAAAAGGTAAAGAAAAATGCTTGGAGATGATGACGTAAAACAGAGCCGAATGAAAACTTTACAGTTTTTATTTGTAGATATTTCTATACTCATGGAAAAGGGTTAGGCACCAATGATGATGACTAGCTGAACGATAACGTATTTTGACTGAATGACATGCAGTTTCATTGATGGATTGTAGTTAATTTTATCAAAACACTTCTCTTTGATGCACATTCAGACTTGTTTCGGGCCGAACGTTATATATACCTGCAGTATATTATCGTCTGTTTCGCTGCCGTGCTTTATTTGCAATACTGTAAAATCATTAATGTTCTTTGACATTAAATTTCGTTAAGTACCAAAGGAAATTTCGTGGGTACATTTTTTTGTCTTCTAGGAAACGTTAGGTCTATAATAAAGACGAGTTTTCGTGGGGATTAATATTCGTGGATAAAACCCTCAACGAAATCGACAGAAAAATAGTGACCCACGAAAATTAATGATTTAACAGTTTGATGTTTACTGCGCCGGTTGCGGTGGAGGGGGCGCTTTATTACCGATGTTTCATCCGTCTTACTTTGATAATGTTATTAGGATAATGTTTCCTTGATAATGATTTGTACACCATAAACATTCTATATTTCCAATTTCTTTAATCCCCATTAACCCCGCTCATCCCTTTTAAAGGATACGTCTATTTTCTTGATAACCTCATAATAGACTCTAAACACTAACCGACGAGTTTACGCATGTGGAGAATTTATCAAGTGCTCAAATCGGGACCAATATTTTCATTTTGAAAATGTCACATTTAATTCTGTTTAAGTATGATAACCCTATATAGAGGAACGGCTGGAAATTGTCTCTAGCGGCTCAGTCAGGAGACATTTAAATAGAAATTATGGTTCAGAAAATTGAAGACCGCCTCGCGGCAAACTTAATGGACGTCATCCTGTAATATTTCAATCTCGGTCTGTGAAAGCGTCACTTGTAAGTATGCGTATTAAAAATTATAGGCCATGTTGGTGTTTCGAATAAGAGAAATACATGACACTGTTTCTTAATACTGTCATGTCTGCCATTGACATTCAGAAAAGCTGTCGTTGTTGTTGTTGTTTTGGAGTTGATTGACGCTGCTATGCAGCAATAGTCATACATCGTCCTCTTGTTTTTAAATTACAGTGTGAAGGAAGACTCCAATGAGCATTCGAAATAATACAGACTTACCACTGTAAGGCTTCTACACGTGAAAACTCCCGAATGACATGACCAGGCCTCGGTCTAAGTCGGTGACTTTATAACCACTGAGCCACGGAGTTTCCCGTCCAATTGAGAGTCTCAGAGAAATATTAACTCAAGTTGCGAAATAGAAGAAAACTGGTTTAAAGCAATGTCAAGAGGCGTGGTGATTTGAACAGGTGACTTTGGATACTTTTGATACAAGTGTGACAGTGCGTAAATATTATAACAACCGGTTCCGATGGCCGAGTGTTGAGATAGTGTTCCTCGCAGTCGAGGCATTATGCGTTCATTTTCATAGCAGGTATAGTTAAAGTAGTTACAGAAGTATTAGTAGTAGCAGCAGTAGCTATAGTAGAAGTAGCAGCAGTAGTTATAGTAGAAGATGCAGCTATTCTTATAGTAGAAGTAGAAGCAAATACTGTAATAGAAGTAGCAGCAGTAGTTATAGTAGAAGAGGCAGCAATTGTTATAGTAGAAGTAGCGGCAGTAGCTATAGTAGAAGAGGCAGGAGTAGCTATAGTAGAAGTAGCAGCAATAGCTTTAGTAGAAGAAGCAGCAGAAGCTATAGTAGAAGGGCAGAGTAGCTATAGTAGAAGTAGCAGCAATAGTTTAGTAGAAGAGGAGCAAACCTATAGTAGAAGTAGCAGCAGTAGCTATAGTAGACACACTTGTAGCAGCAGTTGCATAGTTGAAATAGCAGCAGTAGCTATAGAAGAAGTACTGGTAGCAGCATTTACTATTGTTGAAGTAGCAGCAATAGCGAGAGTACTATAGTAGAAGTATCAGCAGTAGCAACATGAGAAGTAGCTTAATAGTTATAGTAGAAGTAGCAGAAGTAGTTGAAGTAGAAGTAGCAGCAATAGCTATAGTAGAAGAGGTAGCAGAAGTTATAATAGGAGTAGCAGCAGTATTTATAGTAGAAGTAGCAGCAGTAGTTAAAGTAGAAGTAACAGCAGTAGCTATAGTAGAAGTAGCAGCAGTAGTTATAGTAGAAGTAGCAGCAGTAGTTATAGTAGAAGTAGCAGCAGTAGTTATAGTAGAAGAGGCAGCAGTAGTTATAGTAGAAGTAGCAGCAGTAGTTATAGTAGAAGTAGCAGCAGTAGTTATAGTAGACGTAGCAGCAGTAGCTATAGTAGAAGAGGCAGCAGTATTTATAGTAGAAGTAGCAGCAGTAGCTATTGTAGAAGTAGCAGCAGAAGTTATAGTAGAAGAGGCAGCAGTAGTTATAGAAGAGGCAGCAGTAGTTAAAGTAGAAGTAGCAGCGATAGTTATAGTAGAAGTAGCAGAAGTAGTTGTAGTAGAAGTAGCAGCAGTAGTTATAGTAGAAGTAGCAGCAGTAGTTATAGTAGAAGTAGCAGCAGTAGTTATAGTAGAAGTAGCAGCAGTAGTTATAGTAGAAGTAGCAGCAGTAGTTATAGTAGAAGTAGCAGCAGTAGTTATAGTAGAAGTAGCAGCAGTAGCTATAATGGAAGTAGAGTGTATAACACAAAGACTGCAATTATAGTTGTCGAACTTATTTATGATTTCAATGAAAGTATATGTAAAGGGGAAAGCATTTCGCGACATATCACACCGTTAAAGACACCGATATAAATGTGTATAACTATTGCAGTTTCAGAACTGGATGGCCTTGAGTCAGCATATAATGTTCCCATAAAGTTAAACTGTAGTTAAGAAGCCCTTTATCGGTCTAAAAACAACACTTCTCCGGTGCATACAAGGGAGACAATAATTGTGCAAACTCTTCAAGTAAGCGTCAAGAGTAGCTTCCCTTGGTTTAAACATCTTTACAGTACATAAAAATACAGCTATAATATTAAGGTCAGTTTCTTTCATATCCTCAAGGTAATTAACAAGTCGCAAAGGGAACACTGAAAAGAAAATGTTTCGTACGGATTTCCTATTGATTAAATTATGTTTTCTAAACAGTTATATGTACGTAATTTAAAGATTTCTTTTAAGAAAATTCAATATAAAGTTGTTAGAGTGAAACTGCTTTATCAGATATAAGTTAGAGAAACTCAGTAAGATATACACCCGTTTCAAATTATTTTCCTTAATCTTAAATTGGTGTGTGTTGGTCCGTTAGGATATTTTCAAAATGACAGTTTTTATTCCTCAAGTGCGTTACTTAAACGGAAGAAGCCGTCTCATTTGGGATTTTCAGAAACTCCAAAAATAATGACCTCATTCAACATGTCTTTACATAAGCAATCTGTATTCTCGGGACTATGTGCCCAGTGTTTGGTTCAGTTTTATATTTGTCTACGTCGGGATATCGCACTTAGGCAACACTTAATTTGTCTCATGTAGACAAAGTCCACAAATGACTGAAAAACAAAGAAATGATCGGTAAATAAAGAATATTTTTGAATTAATTTTCGCACCAAAGGCTATGCTCATGTTTTTGTTGTTTTTGTTTTTTTTTGTTTTTTTTCTTCTACTGGCAAAACGTAGTCAATGTTTAAAAATATTATTTAAAAAGGCTAAGAAGAAAACACGTATATAGGTATCAACAAAAGTCAGCATTTTTTTTCCGATCCGTTCCGACTTCGAAGAATTGTGAAACCACTGTAATAAGAAACTGCCAGTAATACATGGTTAGAGGAATTACGCAAATGATCTTGTATAAAGCGAGAAAGAGGGGAAGGGTAGGAGAGATGCAATAATAGTACGATACGTTACGTTATTCCTTTAAAAACTATCACCAATATCGGTACCCTATGTATACATGTATGTCTATGAATCGATACATAAATTATTTTTTTTCCATAGAGAGAGAGAGAGAGAGAGAGAGTTGGGGGGGGGGGGGTTCTATCAGTCGATGATAAGAACATTCTTGTTGTTTTCATCATAATCAAACTCAAAAATTCTAATGCATTACTTCGTGTGATAATAATCAAACATAGATTGGTCTCCTTCGATCGGAGAGGATCCCGATCAGAGACTATGATTTTCAAATCAATGTATCTTTATTATCTCTGGATGGATCTTCTACAAAATGCCATGTTTCAGAAACAGGAAACTATGCCTTTCCAGAATTAACTAGTATATTGGTAAATAATACATAGGTACATGTATTAGTGTCAAGGCATTAAATTCCGAAAGAAAAGAAACCTATGTTCCAAAACTTCACCGACGCCTGCTAACGGATGACTTTCAGCCTCTGCCTCGGCTGGTAACATTACTACATGCTCACTACTTCTAACGTCATTGATAGTTTAAGTAATTTTAATTAACGTGTTCCTACTTTGAGAAACAGAAGTAACTCAACTATTCATTAGTCCAAGACCTCTATATCGTGGATACTCCATTTTTAACACTTCTGTGAAAACTGAAGTGTTAATCTTTGAAATTGAAACGTTAGAACCTAATGGGGTTCCATCACCTTTGAAATTCAGAAATGTTATAGCCTCATCACCCACTTGTTTGAAACGATGTCATCACGCAAACAGGTTCGGTTTCAATGATGGCGTGTTGATGTCATTTAATGACATGGGACAGACTGTCAAAGCTATCGTATTTTATTATTTCAACAGTTTCATCTCAATTATGTCGTTTCATTAATTAAAGACAACCGTTGACAAATGTTGCCTGGTGTCCCTTTACAGATATTATGAAATACGAGTTTGATAATTGTAATTGCTTCGTGCACAATTCTTCCTGAAGTGCGTCACGAAACCAGAAAGCATGGCGTTTTTCTGGTCCTGTGGAAACATGGATACAGCTACCTGTTTTAGATAGGTTTGAATTGTAACGAGCAACTAGTTTCGCATGCTGCTGAATTGGTTATGTCTGAAGACAAGAGTCTTTTAGTTAATAGAAACATGGATGACTTTGTGTTTATATGCTTTGTTAGAAATAACAGCCCTTGGAAATTTCCTGTAAGTCGTACGTAGACAAATTTAAGAGCATAAAGTATATATATATATTTCTCGAAGCTCAATCCTGCTCGGATCATAAAATTGTAGAATTTAAAAGTAGTATAGGTGTGCGTGTGTGTTTGTAATAAAAGCGGTTATCATTAATGGATAACCAGAGGTCATTTATTGGAGAATGTTTTGTACACTTTCTGTCATTTGCCATTCCATGCGTGTGAATTTTACGATGAACTGTATGGCCATGTAGATATTACAGATGTCTCTTTGCCGAAGCACAATTCCCTTGATGAGAATATATAATACATGTATACTAAGGAACTAGTATACAGAATGAACTAAAATTATGACAACATTCTTTATGGTGTTTTTTCTTCCATTCTCAGTTTCTGTAAACCTTTCTCAAGTGTCTTCTCTCTTCCCTGAAGTTTTCTCTCTCCTCTCCGAAGGTTTCTCTCCCTTTGAAGTGATTTCTCTCTAAAGTGTTCTCTTTCTTATCTGAAGTGTTCTCCCTCCTCTCTGAAGTGTTCGCCCTCTCTCTGAAGTTTTCGCCCTCCTCTCTTCGCACTCCTCTCTAAAGTGTTCGCCCTCCTCTCTTAGCGCTCCTCTCCTCGCACTCCTCTCTGAAGTGTTCGCCCTCCTCTCTTAGCGCTCCTCTCCTCGCACTCCTCTCTGAAGTGTTCGCCTTCTCTCTTCTCTAAAGTGTTCCTTTTCTTTTCTGAAGGGTTCTTGTTTCTTAAGTATCATCTTTCCTCTCTGAAGGTAAATCTCTCTTTCCTGAAGTGTTCTCTCTTCTCTCTGAAGGTTTCTCTCTGTTTTCTGAAGTGTCCTCTCTCTTCTCTGAAATGTTCTCCCATTAAATGTTTTCTCTCTTCTCTGAAGTTTTTTCTCTCTAACGTGTTCTCTCTCTTCTCTAAAGTGTTTTCTTCTCTTAAATGTTCTCTTTCTTCTATGAAGTACTCACCCTCCTCTCTGAAGTGTTCTCCTCCTCCTGAAGTGTTCGCCCCCCCCCCTTGAAGTGTTCGCCCTCTCCCTTCTCTAAAGTGTTCTCTTTCTTCTCTGAAGTGTTCTTCCTCCTCTCTGAAGTGTTCGTCCTCTCTCTTCTCTGAAGTGTTTCCTTTTTCTTTGAAGGATTTCTCTCATCTCTGAAGTGTCCTTTCTCTTCTCTGAAGGTTTTTCTCTCTTTTCCGAAGTGTCCTCTCTCTTCTCTGAAGTGTCCTCTCTCTCTCTCTCTCTCTCTACAGTGTCCTTTCTCTTTTCTCTGAGGTGTCTCCTCTCTGAAGTGTTTTCTCTCCTCTCTTAAGTATTCTTTCTCTCTTCTCTGAACATGATTTTCCATTCCTACTCGTGCATGTACCATAGTTTATGGATATGAAGAGTAATATGGCTATTTTATGCCAATAAAGAAATTATATTTAGAAGGAATTTAATGTTTGCAAGACAAAGACGAAATCAAGTAGCATGTTTCCGCCAATCCGACCATATCCGAATATTTTCGAACTTTTCTGACACAGGGTTTATAGCAATCACAAGAAAAAGTCCCACGAAATCGCGGGTAATTTATTATTTACTGTTGGGATTCATCTGAATAGATGCCCCAGTGCCCAACCCCAGGATAGGGACCATGGGTTTCGCATAAATAAACCGGCTTTTGTGGCGCTTGGCTGGGAAGCCGGTGGTTGTGGGTTCGATTCCCACTGCGGTTCCCCAGAAATGTCACTATTTTTAGATTTATACAATTTCGGTATTTTCACCATAAATTCTCGTAAACTGTGCAATTTTATTTATTGTTAATCACAAATAACACAACTACTGAATAGTTCACTGAATAACCGTGATACTTTATATTCATAACAATGTTTCGTAACGGCGCCTAATTCTTTAAGTAAAGATAGTAAAAAATATCATTATCTATAATGGGTTCCCGTCTTAACGGGAAATAAGAGCATTTCCATTTATATAAAATGTATAATAATACAAAACATCTACGAATTCACTTATTTCACCTTATCATCAGGCGTGTTAATGGTGAATAATAGATAACATTTTCTTTTCATTTACACCTGCTATAATCTTTAATCAAATACAAAATCGGAGAAATGAGAAATGGTTGAAATATCTTTTATATGATTCTTTAGATTAGCAACCTGTTATGGAGTCGATGTTAATATGTACTAATGGTTGTAAAGGATTTAAGATGGCGAAGATGAATAAGATCCAGTTATAATGTTATCTATATTGATAAACCATTTGTTTTAATTTGACGATAATATTGAATATCTCATTATTCAAGATTAGCTCTTGTTCAAATGTTGCTTTAAATAATTGTGTACAGCTACTGTCTTAATAATTTATAAAACCAAATGAATTAAACGATAAACTGCCTTTAAATCTTGATTGGCACTCAGTCCATAAGAGAACATCTTGTAGTTCCAAGACTGGTTAGAATGTAACGGTGATTGGTATCATGTCACTTGATAACAACATCATATCACAACGAGCACCATATCTATCTCTGGTAGATCCACAAATTACTGAAATACTGTCGTCGGAGCGTTCAATCGAAGCTGGTGCATACAACATCACTGTACTTGGCCACTATGTGTGTATAGTCGAAATTGTTTACGTTTTGAAACACTTCATTAACCCTTTCCCTCAAAGAGGACACCATGAAAAGACCTATGCGAACAGCATAAAACCAGATCAGCCTGCGAGTAACTCGCTGGCTGATCAGGTGTTATGCTGTTCGCTGCTCCTCAGTGGTCTGGAAATGAGGATTTTGTAATAAAATTTAGTAAGGTTTAACTGTGGTTTTCTGCAGATCAGGCTTTATGTGGTACCTATTGAGTGCGTCAAAATGAGTCTATATGAGGGAAAGGGTTAAATCACCGTTGTCGTTATGACAATCATCATCGCTGTCGTCTAATGCCCCAAACATTACGATCCTTACAGGCTATGCAGTTTACATGAAGTTATCATAACTTAAAGTAATCTTGACTTAAATAATAAAAAGCTACGTACGCTTTACCACACCAACCATAAATTAGTTCAACGCACAAAGGGTTTCGTACTTTGCCTTTCGCTTGATATTGAGTTGGACTACTGGACACTGGTACCTAATAACAAAATATAGTAGTGGTAGTAGTAGTAGTAGTAGTAGTAGAGAGAGGGGTGGGGATGGGGTGGGGCAATCCAGATTTCTTTGAAATAAGCAATATTTTAACTCAAAATGTACGTGTTAAAAGACAATTCTTATTATTAAATAATATATTAGATTTCCTTTTGTCGTCTGCAATATGCAACCAATTTGAATGTAGACAAACTAACGACATGCTCTATAATCAGACTGTATGACGTGACTGGTCTCTAACATTTCCTGGTTGTGTTCATGACGATCACCAGCATGCGAAAGTAGAATTACAAATTTGGTGATTTCACATGATAATTGAATCATTTGCCTTTGTGATTTAATCAAACGTAAACCCAAACGTGTTTCTGTCCTTTCAATAGACGTGTTGGCACAGAGCGGTATATCAAGTGTTACAAGTCTATCATTTACAAACACAGTAGCTACTGAAATGTTATGATGTATAATTCACCTAACGCCAGAACTATGACTTATAATTGAACAAGAAGAAGAACAACAACAGCTCTTGGACAGCCAAATTATTTTGTTATAGATATAGTACATATATCACACTCGAAAAAAATGATATAAGAGCAAAGGTATTTTCGTTTTTATAAATAATTCGTATCCACAATTACTCTACATAGGCTAATAATCAAAGACAAATTAACCGGGTTAGTTTAAACATATTTCTTCTTTATGACCGTTAGAAAATAATATCTAAAAACTGTTACAAATCCTTCTCGAATATACTTAAATATAATACCAGTATTCTACACCCGGAAGAAGCATGAAATATCTTAGCATCTAATGGGGCTCGAATCCGAAACCTTCTCTCCGCAGTTAAGAAGGTTATCACTGGATTGGCGTATTAATATCATGAATATCAACCACAGCCATTATGCAAATTACGTGCGGTAAATACCGGAAATATAGCTTTATTCCGTTTTATGCCTATGAGTTAACGGGCAGATCGGGAACCAGGAAGTTGTTTGTTTACCTCTACAACCAATCGCATTCAGCGTAGCATTACTGGTCGCGTAATTTGCATAAAGGCTAAAATGGAAGTGAAAGTAGGCCAGCGGTTGAAATTGACGATTTCTACTGAATTTCTTTTGTGCCGAGGAAAGTTTCTGCATGCTGATGTGAGTAATTAATATGTTTTATGGAATCATTGCATCGGTTTACATTGTCTTGTCGCAGAAACGCTTGTTTACACTGGTAGACCGAGTGAGCGACCCTGTACGAACGCGTGTCGAGATTTTGGAAAACAGGGGTTAGTTTCGCATTGCGGGTTTCGTTGTTGAATACTTGAGTTCGCATGGGTGAAAAAGTGGTGATTTTTGGTTACATAAATGTATACGCTTGCGATAGGTGCAAAGTATTCAAAGATACCTTCATAAATGGCTGAGTTGTTGGCTTTTTCCTGATGAAGGTATGGGTTTAGATCAATCGGAAGTTGTATCCCTTGTATTATATATAGTGATTTTATGCCCCCCCCCCCTTTCGTGCCAAACCCCTGTGATATCAACCACAAGAAAATAGTTCATAAAGTAGTCCGTGTGGTTTCAGAGTATTTATTCGTGAAAAACGTGTGCCACCCACCTATTGAACTAAATGACTGATTCAGTGCAATTTTATCTCAGAGAAATATAATGATTGTTCTTACGTGATTTCAGATGCTTCGTCTACTCAAGGACCTACTAAACAAAGATTAACAACCTCATAAAAGCACGCAGGCTATTGTCCAATTCTCGCAAAGTCAGGTTTTCAAATATCTCCTATTCTATTGAAGATGAATGAAAAGAATTTTATAAATTATGTTGTTTTTCAACTACACCGGTTGAATTCAACTAATAATTTAAAAGGATTTTACAATTTTAAAAACAAATAAAACTGAAAATATTTACTTGCATTAGAGAATTATCATTTCATAATATGGTTACATTTTCTTCTGTGATTTTCTTTACTTTTTTGAAAGTTTGAAAAATTCAATGATCTGGTGTGTGCCTCAACAGTATTTTCCACTGTTTTTTATAGGAGTTTCCTATCTCTGTCTGCATATTCTATAGTAACAGAAGATAGGGAGAACTGTTACACGTTCATTGGTCTTGTTAAATGTTTTAAGAAATGATTTAAACCTGCATGCCAATCATCAGTGTAAATTTGATAATATTCATGGTCCTTTGTAATAAGTGGTTACTAATACCACATGATCGTATTGTAACCGGAAAAGACTGTTTAATTTCAAACTCAAGTTTTATAAACAGTTGTTATAAGTTGTAAAAACTTGTTTCCCAATCGACGTAAAATAAATAAGTTTAAACTAAACTATATACAGCAAACCTGGAGCTTTCGATATCTTACAGAGGACTTGACTGGATTACTGCATGAACACTACTCCGATCGGTGAGAGGTGTGAATGATCAGTCCCACATACAATAATCTATTTGACCTTCTGATGACGTTTCTGTTAGGGGACGAAAGCTCAAGTCATGCTTTTATTAGAACTCCTGTGTAAAACTAAATGTATTATACCCATTGGAATTGTATGTACGCCACACTGTTTAACTTTCATAGGAAATACACGGTAACATGTTACCGTTTAGACGTGGATTATGTATATTTGAAGAGAAAAATGAAAACAAAACAATCAATGAAGATGGGATGACGTCTTCTAAGAAATGCGGAGAACTTTAAAGTGCACTTCAACCGGGAAGAGAAATTGCTGTTGGCAGACCTGTCCATTATTCAATTAAAGGAAGCCAGGCTAAGCTATGATATTAACATCTGAAAGATCCGGCGGTAGCAGTCAGATTAAATATGCTTCATACGCACAAGAACTAAGCCTTCCGTTGAGTACACTTCAGCAAAACAAAGTACTGGACGTAACAGAGAAGCACATCAAAACACTATTATTTGACGATCGCATGTGTCAGAAGAAAGGACATTTCAATGATTTCGGATTAGATTTTGCAATTTGCCGAGAAACTTTGCCTACATTTTGAACTAAATGTTAAACGATGTTTGAAATTCATGATACATTTAGTATTTACGCGCAGGGCTGTCGTGTTACCCCACTTAATTTAAATCTAATAAAATGAATCTGAGGATGAATATTGCATGAGCCACTGTTCTTGTCTCCCAGTAGGTTCAAAACAATAGAATTAAACTTTTTTACTCAGTTTATGTGACTCTTTATTTTCGATCCCCTAAAGCGACATCCGTTCAATATATAATTTGCCAATAAAATACAGAAACAGGGAAATTTGCAAGCTTTCATTCACCAAGAGGCTAATATTGTATATGTAAATAAAAGGTTGAAAAACAAAATGACAGCAGTAGAAACAATACGTCAATGAATTTGATAACAACACGAAACTTTCTAAAGCAGCTGTGGAGAAATAAAGGTAGTGGCAACACAGTACTGACGCTGAAAATTATATCTATATACACTCAGGTAGTAGTAGTAGTAGTGGTTGAGGTGGTGGTGGTGGTAATGATGATGGCGATAGTGTGTGTGTGTGTGTTTTGGTTTTATATTTTATGATAATTGCGGTGTTTATACTTTGATTTAAGTTTATGTATTATTATAAATTTAAATCATTTATATTTTTACATTTATTTATAGATGCATCATGTATTTACAGATGTATCATATATTAAAGATACATCATGTATTTACAGATATATCATGTATTTATAGATGTATCACGTATTTATAGATGAATCATGTTATTTTTATAGTTGTATCATTTTTTTTATAGTTGCATCATGTATTTACAATGCATCATATATTTATAGGTGTATCATGCATTTATAGATGTATCATGTTTTCATAGATGTATCATGTATGTACAGATGCGTCATGGTTTTATAGATGTATCATGTATTTACAGATGTATCATGTTTTTATAGATGTATCATTTTTTTTATAGATGCATCATGTATTTATAAATGTATCATGTATTTATAGATGAATCATGGTTTATATATGCATCATGTACTTATAGATGTTTCATGTTTTTTATAGATGTATCATTTGTTTATAGATGTATCATGTATTTATGAATGCATGTATTTATAGATGTATGTGTTTATAGATGTTTGTATTCACAGATGTTTTATTCATTTATAGATTTACAATTTATCTATAGATGTATCATTTATTTATAGATATATCGTGTATTTATAAATGTTTCATTTATTTAAAGATATAGCATTTTTTACCTACTTGATTATTAACAAATCATGCATGCATTTATTTATATATGATTTGCAAATAGAATGCATTAACCTACAATGTCAGATTATCAATGGAATTTTAGAAATTTTTTCCGACCCGGGAGGGACCCACGTATGAGACATGACTAAGCCTGTTTTATGACATACACTAAATATAGTAGTTATATATAATATTTTATGACACGTAAAAAAAAACAATTTATGATAGTAATTTAGATCCTGAAGAATATTGTGTTTCTTCATTGGCATTGATATTAAGAGACGTTTCTGGTAGAAGATTACCTATTGATTACCTACATAACGGGTTGTCCGCTATACAGGACATGATAAACTTCTTCATTTTTAGCTCACATGAGCACAATGCTCAAATTGAGCTTAAGTGATCACTCTGCGTCCGTCGACCGTCGTCGTGCGTCGTCAACAATTTGCTTATAACTTTTATTCCTCTGAAACCGCTAGACAGAATTTGATTAAACTTGGCAGCAGGGATAATCCTTGGGTGAACCTTCACAAAAGTTGCTAAAATAAACTTGATCAATGTAGAACTCTGGGTTCCATGGCAACGGAAAGAAACAAACTATGAAAACTTTAAAAATCATATCCTTCAAAACTACAGGCCATTTCAAACTGTTGTAGTACAGCTTTGCCTTGGGTAACCCTCTACCATGATTGCTAAAATAGTCCGATCTGTAAAAAACAAGGCCGTCAGGGGCGGGGCTAATTTGCCTTAAATGTACGAATATAGTGAAATTTTAAAACGACATCTCCTCTGAAACCACGGGACAATTTGATTAAACTTGGCAAGGATGATCATTGGGTGAACCTTCACAAAAGTTGCTTAAATAAACTTGATCCATGTAGAATTCTGGTTGCCATGGCAACAGAAAGAAAAGTAATATGAAAACTTTAAAAAGCATCTCCCTCAAAACTACCGGTCGGATTTCAAAATGTTTTAGTACAGATGGTCCTTGGGTAACCCTATACTCAGGTGAGCGATCCAGGGCCACTATGGTCCTCTTGTTGATGTGTTATTGTTGTTTAAGTTTCAATTTGTTCCTTAAAAATAGATTATGAATGGTCTCACGACGGGATTCGAACAGTGGTGTTTATTTTCAACAAACAACATACCACAAACTGAAGGTGAAATGAAAACTATCGTTTGAGACCACCATGGGTCCACGGTTACATATCGAAGTTAGAAATAGTCTGATTACCAGGCTAAATTAAAGAGAAAATAATGAAAATGTGTACTCTATTGCGGTGTCAATAGTGAGGGGTTCTTTATATTGACGTGGTCTTTATGTAAAATGTTTGTCAATGTTTTCTTTTGATGTCGTAATAAGTGAAATCTGACAATATGACAATGTATTTATTACCTGTTGCGTTTGAGTTGAGACCACAAAGAATCGTCCCCAAGGTGTTACTTTAGTTGTATATACATACAATTCCGATTCTGAAGTTTGCGATGTGGCCACCCAAAGCAGAGTGACGATGGCTCATATGGGCTGATTTGTTCTGAAATGGAATAAAAAAAAATGCAGCTTTGCATGAAAATGTTGTTATCTTTGGTGATGGTGTTGTTGTTGTCAAAAAAATAACAATGTATCTCAAAACATGAAGCTTACAGTTACGAAATAGTACTGGGTTCTACCCAACGGAATAGAGAGCTATGCTCTACTTTTGGCGGTGGCTCTTCAATGTGTTTAGAATGCCTCCACTGAGCCAGCACGCACATTATAAGAGAGGTGAATCCAGTGGAATCCAGTTTGTTGCCCATGTTTCTATGCTATTTAGATCCTGTTGTAGTTTCAGATTTTTTAGACGGCGATTAGCCTTCTTATATTGGAAATCGAAATCAGGCCTTGCTAATTTGCATATTTTCCACAACATTTTTAACTGTACCTCTCCGCGCTTAGTGCGGATCCGTGCAATGCGATTCTGCACTAACGAATACGAGTGGAATATGTTACACAGGCGTTTAAATCATAACCGTAACCGCTTTTAGCGTGTTACTGTTTGTTAACATGTTTTCTTTTGCCATTATTTTGCACTGGAAGCATCAATTTTAAGCGTGAAAAAAATATACGTGACATTTCTTAACCAGAACAGCAACCCATCTTACGTACATGAAGATCTACTCCTGTAACAAGAAAAAGTAGTGCTCCGTATGTATGTAATTGACCTAAAGTAGTCCACACAATATTTTGCATGATGGCGAGTTAGGTTCCTCCCAGGGCATTTCTTAACTTTGAAATAGATAGGCAAACATTCTAGTATCTTAAATAATCAAATACCTGGTCAATTTCTACACATACAAAACAACAGATAGAATTCGCTAGTACAAGAGAAAGAGAATGACCTACTAAGGTATGCAGCTCTTTATGAATGAAAGGTTCATGACCTTTACTCCGGATTATTATGTTACAAACAGTACCTCTGTAGCAACAGCGGTGGAGTTTTTGTCGTCATGTGACTGCTTCAATAACTTCAGAAACGCTGGGTTTAGAATGTTAATCCCGTCGCCGTCTCTCAGCGCACTGTGCGCTTTGATTCTATACAGTAGACAGTCTGACACCTGCAAATAGTCTGACAGAGGATGTGACACAGTCTGGAATGTCATTAATGTGGCACAGGAATAGTATCGTGCCTTTGAGTACTCTGAATCTACAGTTGTTTCGTTTGATTTTTCTCCTACTATTGTTCATGATTTACACCTAGATGTCTGTTCATGACAAAATTGACCCCCAAATCAAGGGTGGTCATTCCCTCGTTCAGTACAATGTACTAATGAAAACAGAAGCCAGTTCATTCCAAGGAACCCATCTTGGAAATTCAGGCCCTAGGGGCCATCCCGTTAATCACTACAATGTCTGTATAGAGTTTCAACCATGTAGGTACCGTACATGCATTCTCAAGATAATAAACGGACATGAAAAGTGTGACACCGACGACGATGAAGTCGACGGACAAAGTGATCCCAATTTGTTTGCCGTGTTACACAAGTGGCACAGTTAAGGTAAAGTCCATGTAATGGCTTCGCTACATTTCGGACCTCATGGTCTCTCACGGAGATAACCAATATGTAATATATCATTAGGGTACCTTGGCTATCTTGGTAGAGGTTAAGTAGTCCAAGACGTAGCGGATCCATTACAGGGACTTAACCTTAAATGCTATGGCTCATGTTATATTTGCAAAAACAAAAGAATAAAATATGCGGAGATTTGATGGGGATTTTAGTAACGTAATGGAGAATGTTGTTGTTGTTGTTGTTGTATTGGGGTTTACCGTCGCTGCGATAGTATTTCAATCATATAGCGACGTCCAGCTAATTACAGGTGGAGGAAGTCCACGACTGTAACCGCTCGGCCACGGCGGCCCCAATGGAGAATGTAGAACGGCTATATATGTACAAATAATTTTCTGTTCATCATTTCATCCTTGGATATATCAAAACGTCCCCTCCACCGGAAGTGACGGAGTAAACACCATTGTAATAAAGCACACGACGTGTGGTATTTATAACGTTGTTCAGTCCGAAATAAGTCTCAGTGAGCACCAACGAGAAGTGCTTTGATAAAATAACTTTATATTTATCAAAGAAACAGAAAAGTCTGAATACGTTATCAAAATTACGTGAATACGAAGTATATGTTTCAGTTAGTTGTCATCTCAACAAACAATGTTCCATATTTTTTTCCGTGAGTATAGAATAATTTACCGATGAAAATCGTTAAAATAATCATTCGGCGCTGTCTTATGTCATCATCCCTATGAAGGTCAAAAGTGAAGTTAGACAGCTACGCCGAAAATGAATCACCTCGCTTTCTTATCAACTGAAAATAAGTTATATCTAATGCATACTGAAGAAGGCGGAATTACACGATGGATTACGGCGTTTCCTGTGCGAGCACCTGCTAGGACCGTCATAAGGATGAAATCAGAAGTATTCCGGATATTGCGAGGATTACTGAGACAATAGTCTATACCTGGTTGGTTTCGCTATCATATGGGTTCATTATGCGATATCAAGCAGTGGACATTTATCATACTCAATAATGCTTTATTCCATAGCCAGGGGCATTTTGGCGCAGTATCAAAGACGTAGTGGATAATAGGTGCCTGGATCAAGTGTGGATACCTCATATATTAGTTTATGGTCAGAAAAAGTGGACAAAATAGAGTGCAGCGGGATATTTGGCCAATCTTTGCAAAGAAATGTACTTAATATTTTATAACCTTAGAGTTTTTATATAAGTGTCAACCTAAATGTTTACAATTAGGAATTGATGATATTTTTGCACAGCAAACCGGGTCAATAAATAAGTGGAATTCTCATAAATAAATAAAAGCAAAATTTCGTGATATTTCTTAAAATATTCTAAGAATCACTGAATAGATAATAGCATCAAAAAATGAAAATAAAGATTTTAAGCGTGTGCAAATAACAAAAAGCAGCACTTTCTTGGCGAAGGAAAACAATAACGTTTTATTATATCTCCCCTGTTTCTGCCAAAGCAGCCAAACATTGCCAAATACTGAATCAAATATTTATGTCTGTAACTGAAATTCACTAAGCAAATTGCAACAATGTTGTTTTTTTCTTTCATTGTGACTCTGAGTATGAATTTGTTTTAAAGATTTGTCGTCGGTGTACGGAAGTCTTTGACAACTTCATTAATTATTTCGTAGTTCTAAATGGATTGTCGGCACGCTTTATGTTTTTTTTGTACTGTCAGACAAATTCTTATTTTTTTCCTTCCTATGAGGTTTAATATTGGATTTAGAAGACTTAGCAACCGCCCACAGTGTGTCTCCTGTCCATGTCTAGATATTTCAATATTTACTGATGGACGGAAAACACTAGAAACGACCATCATTGTATGTTGGTTATAACACAGAAATGGAGTCCAGATAATAATCATCTTGGAAAATTCCTGTCGTTGGAAACAGAATTTGCATATTTGCATATCAGTTTGTCAAAAGCGAAAGATACGTACACGTGCAATTAATAAAAGAAACAAAACATAGAAAAATATGACTTTCGATCTCAACAAACATTCATTACCCAAACACGAATTTGCCTATTTCTTTTGATAACCTTCAATGTATAATTTTCGAATTAAAACTTAAATCACAACCGTAATGTTCAACAACACTTTCAGAACCCCTTCGCTAATTTCCAGCATCACATCACCCCTCATAACTTTTAAGCCACCTACCAACATTCAACCGCTGTCTACTACCTTTCAACGCAGCTCTTCTAGCGTTTGACGCAGATCCACTTACAATCAACATCGTTCTTTTACATTTAAACACACGTCCACTGCATTTCAACTCCGCTTAACTCTCTATCTACAACAATACTCAATCCCTTAATACTTTTTAACGTCGCGCCATTAACACCCTCCACTCATTTCAACGCCGCATCACTAACTGTCAACGCCCTACTACTTAACGCCCCTCTTTAACTTTCAACGCCTCCATCTAGCAGGTTTCAACACCCCACCATTAACTTTCAACGCCACCTCACTATCTTTCAACATCCCTCTAGTACCTTTCAACATCCTTCCACTAACTTTCAACACCCCTCTATTACCTTTCAACACCCCACTACTAACTTTCAACATCTCCCCACTAACGTTCAGCACCCCTCCACTTACTTTCAACATCCTCCACTAACTTTCAACACCCTTCCACTAACTTTCAACACCCTCTAGTACCTTTCAACACAACTCCACTAACTTTCAACACCCCTCTAGTACCTTTCAACACAACTCCACTAACTTCAAACCCTCCTAACTTCAAACCCCTCCACTAACTTTTAACATCCTTCTTGTACATTTCAATACACCTGCAAAAACTTTCACCACCCCTCTACAAACTTTCAACATCCCTCTATACATTTAACACACCCTACTTCACCTAACTTTCCTTTCAAACCCTACTAACATTCAAACACCCCGTTACACTTTCAAATACCCTCCACTACCTTTCAACACACACCACTAACTACACTTTCAACATCCTTAACACGTCTCGTACGTTTCAACACTCACTAACTAAACACCCTCTGTTAACTTTCAACATCCCTCTCATACCTTTCAACACAACACCACTAACTACTAACTTTCAACATCCCTTAAACACACGTCTCGTACCTTTCAACATCCCTCCACTAACTTTAAACACCCTCTGTTAACTTTCAACATCCCTCTCATACCTTTCAACACAACACCACTAACTACTAACTTTCAACATCCCTTAAACACACGTCTTGTTACCTTTCAACACCCCCTCACTTACTTTCAACATCCTCTATATTTCAAACAACCCACTACTATAACTTTCAACATCCCTTAAACACACGTCTTGTTCCTTTCAACACCCCTCTACTAACTTTAAACACCCCTCCATTAACTTTCAACATCCCTCTTATACCTTTCAACACAACACCACTAACTTTCAAAATCCCTTAAACATACGTCTTGTATCTTTCATCACCCCTCCACTAACTTTAAACCCCCCCTTCCATTAACTTTCAACACCCCTCCACAATCTTTCAACGCCCCTTCACTAACTTTCAATGCCCCTCTAGTAGATTTCAACCCTCCTCCACAAACTTTCAACGCCCCTTCACTAACTTTCAACGCCCCTTCACTAACTTTCAACACCCCTCCACAAACTTTTAACGCCCCTAATTTCAACCCCCTACAAACTTTCAACCCCTCACAACATTCAACTCCCCCCACTAACTTTAAACATCCCTCTCGTAGCTTTCAACACCCCTCCACTCACATTCAACACCATCTCCCCCCATAACTTCAAACATCCCTAACTTTCAATACCCTCCACTAACTTTCAATTTTAACCCTCTAACTTTCAAACTCACTAACTTTCAATACCCCTCCACTCACATTCAACACCCCTCCACTAACTTTCAATACCCCTCCACTAACATTCAACACCCCTCCACTAACTTTCAACACCCCTCCACTAACTTTCAATACCACTCAACTAACTTTAAATACCACTCCACTAACTTTCAATACCCTCCACTAACTTTCAACACCCCTCCACTAACTTTCATTACCACTCAACTAACTTTAAATACCACTCCACTAACTTTCAATACCACTCCACTCACATTCAACACCCCTCCACTAACTTTCAATACCACTCCACAAACTTTCAATACCACTCCACTCACATTCAACATCTTCCACTCACATTCAACACCCTCCACTAACTTTCAACACCCTCCACTCACATTCAATACCACTCCACTAACTTTCCGTACCCCTCCACTCACATTCAACGACCCTCCACTAACTTTCAATACCACTCCACTAACTTTCAACACCCCTCCATTAACTTTCAATACCACTCCACTAACTTTCAATACCCCTCCACTAACTTTCAATAACCCTCCACTCACATTCAACACTCCTCCACTAACTTTCAATAACCCTCCACTAACTTTCAATACCACTCCACTAACTTTCAACACCCCTCCACTCACATTCAACACCCCTCCACTAACTTTCAATACCACTCCACTAACTTTCAACACCCCTCCACTCACATTCAATACCCCTCCACTAACTTTCAATACCACTCCACTAACTTTCAATACCACTCCACTCACATTCAACACCCCTCCACTCACATTCAACACCCCTCCACTAACTTTCAATACCACTCCACTAACTTTCAATACCCTTCACTAACTTTCAATACCACTCCACTCACATTCAACACCCCTCCACTAACTTTCAATACCCCTCCACTAACTTTCAATACCCCTCCACTAACTTTCAATACCCCTCCACTCACATTCTACACCCCTCCACTAACTTTCTATACCCCTCCACTAACTTTCTTTACCCCTCCACTCACATTCAACACCCCTCCACTCACATTCAACACCCCTCCACTAACTTTCAATACCACTCCACTAACTTTCAACACCCCTCCACTAACTTTCAATACCACTCCACTAACTTTCAATACCCCTCCACTCACATTCAACGCCCCTCTAGTACCTTTAAACACCCCTCCACTAACTTTCAACACCCCTCCACTAACTTTCAACACCCCTCCCTAAATTTCAACACCCCTCCGCTAACTTTCAGCGCCGCTTCACTATCTTTCAACATCAATCTTGTACCTTTCAACACCCCTTCTCTACTTTTCCACACCCCTTCACTAACTTCAATGCCGCTCCACTATTTTTCAACATCTCTATAGTAATTTTCAACACGCCTCCACTAACTTCCAACATCCATGTAGTATCTTCCCAATTTTTATCCCCCTCACAATGTTAATCCACTATCTATCATTAAAGATATTCATGTTTTAATACGCCAAATCGCGACACTGAGATGGCTTATGGGCGTCGCCATTTTAATTACGGTACATCCTCCTGAAAAACACCGGAGAGTGAGACAGTAACATGTCACACATCATTTTGGAATACCTCGTCAATGCATGGGCCAAAGATAGCAGAGATGATACGATTGAATAATTTTTATGACGTATAATAAATAAAACAATTACACAAGTCGTCATGAATTATTTAAAACAAGATGAGTATAAATACTGCTCATGAATGTAAAGCATATTTTTGGAAGATATGTCGTATCTTTGATAAAATTTTACCGCAAAACATACGTAATGTAGATATCAAGATATCAAATGCATACATGTATGTTGACGGCCTATATGAGAAAAATAATTGTTTTTTTTTTCTACCAATCATTTTCATAACCGTGAACTATTCAAGATACCGCTGTTACAGTCAAGTAATCTGATTAGGGTCTAAGTAATCGAAACTATGTTATATAATATCGCAGAACAGGGTCATAAACCTCGGCCACGAAAGTAATACAGCATACGACTCAGTCACCATGACAACACAACAGACAATTGGCGAGCAAATTTATATTAATTAAATCAGATGTGTGTATAGCTAGTAGAAATAAGAAAAGTGCATGGTAAAATCGTATAATTTATGTTAGTTATTAGATCTACGTTATCTAAACACATAATAACCTAAAATTGTTGATAAGATTTTTGCGTTATCCATGGGTGGTTTTTAAAATGGGGTTACATAAAGTAAAGAAAGGCGAAATCCCTTTATTGATATTATTTTGATGTATTTAGCGGTGATTATGATTTTAATATAGAACAGTGCTTTGCTAAACATGTATGGAGTATGCAATACGAGTGTTTCTTTAGTCGTAGATCCCCAGCAACAAATTGGGTATCAGTGTGTAACTTACTTCACTAGTTGATGTGTTTCGTTTACAACATAATGACACAAGTTGTATGTTTTCGACTATGTTTGGTTATACTACGTTTCACTTGCACTCTTCAACTCATTTACCCTGGCTTGACGCCATTTTGTAATACAAACGTGTTCATTGTGATACATACGCATTCCGGTAAAGTTGTATTTTGCTCTTTTTGTGCCAGTTATATGTAGTTAGACATCTCCCATACAGCATGCCGCTATTTCTGTTTCATATAAGTGAATAATTAGTAATCAATGCGACGAGTTTTGATTGTGATAATGCGCTAATTGGAATGTGTGATGAAACAATTATTCTCATTATTCTCTTGACTTTTTTCTTAGCTCGATCACTTAATCTTGAGGTATACATATCAGTTTTGAAAGAGGTAGTAAAAAGGAAAATATAGTTCCCTACGATTTTGAACCAGAATATACGGAGGAGAGTTACAACTTCTTCAGGACAACTACGATAATAAGGAGGAATTTGTGTGCATGGAGGATTTTTGTCAGTGTGGGAAGTGTTTCACAATGCCATCCAATGTGGAATATATTTGTTGCCATTCAACTGATTTAGTTGTTCGGAATTAAGATGGACTCACGTTCATTATAGATTACCCAGAGTTCCATACTTAAGTTCTCACTGATTCCGTTTTGGAAGTAACGTTCATTACAATTCTGGCATACAAAGGTTACGGGACAGGGGCTCCCGACACTCTCACACTCAAGCAAGTAAACAATAAGTTCAGTTTTAGTAAATGTTTTATGTTTTATTCTTTATTCATCTTTCGGAAAAAATCAAGTGAGTCTGCAATATCATTTTCGCAAGTCCCTACAAAGCATTAGCGTTCAAAATGTCACAAACAAATCCAGATGGATTCCACTTGAACGTTTTTATGTCCAACTTCGGATTATTCAAATATTCTATCCAAATTTCGCACAGTTTTTTTGTTTTTTTTTTCTCTGTGGAAAGTTCTGGATTTGGAAATTGAAGCCGAGTTTTCCTATTCCCTGCGCTACTTATGCAGTTTAATGCCTGTCACTGCGGCATTTTACCACTCACAATGTCATGACAGTAAGTACAACAGAAATTAAAGAGAATCAATTCACGTTTTAACTCAAGTATCAATATTTTTCGAACGTAGCATAAATGCTCGTGCTATCGGCAGCATTACGTCTAGGAAATTTCGCGCGGCTCATCTCGCGAGAACAATGTGACGTCACAGTGTCAAGAATGATACACAATGGTGGCTCCCATTAAGGTTTCTTTTATAGCATATTTCAAAGTCATTTTTGGTTAAATTTCAAAAATTAAGTCAAATAATAACATTTTAAGACAATTAACACTCATTTATGAACACCTGTTCTTAGGGTTTCGGTACCCTTTAAACAAAGTCAATGGGCACTCCCCTTCTTTTTAACGTCAATCTACTAACCATTAACATCCCTCTGTTACCTTTCAGCACTATTCCACTAACCTTCAACAGTCCTCTATTACTTTCTTTCATCTCCATACAATACTACTTTTCAACACCCCTTTATTACATTTCAACGCCGCTCAGCTTCCAACGCCGCTCCACTAACTTTTAACGCCGCTCAACTTTATCGTTCCCTCTTCTACCTTTCAACGCCGCTCCACTAACTTTTAACTCCGGTCCGCACATTTCCAACAAAACCCTCTTAACAAACGTCCCCGGTGGCCGAGTGGTTAGAGCGGCCGCCTCGGGAGCGGGAGGTCTTCCATCCCCGGCCGCGACATACCAAAGTCGTAAATAATGGTACTTATAACTGTTATAGCTCCCTTGCTTGGTATATAAGGGTAGTTGCAGGACCGGATGTGGTATCATGCAACATGTCTACGGCGTGATACTGCAGTGTGGCAGCACTATATCTGCCTCAAGTAGACATCATCTCCAAATGACTGAAATACTGTCGATGGGACGTTAAACCAAACAAACAAGCTCTCTTAACAGTTTCAAGTTTCAACGCCGAACCACCTAATTTTAGAACTACTCTGAAAATTCAAATACTACTCCACAAAATCCAAACAACTCAAATCCTTATACTTGTTCACAAACGCAAAACGCAATAACTCCCAACAAATAATTATAGCAGCCCCCCCCCCCCCAACCCCCACCAACTACCTCGGAATACACTCACATATCCGTGTATGCACTATTTACTAAATTTCAAACCGCCATCGCCAACCCAGTAAATTTCTACCTTTCTTACGAATGTCTTCCATACCCTTTCATTTTAATGCTGGATCTGTACCTAAACATTTATAAATAAACCACACACATAGCCACATAATGTTCAAGACTGGGAAGGCAAAGGTGAATGTCCCAAGAGACACTTGCCAATGTGTCCACTTTGTAAGATATTACATTACGGACTGGCCTTCCGTCCTTAAGTATGACAAAATAAAAAAGGACCGGAAAAGTTATTTATTTCAATAAAGGCGGTTTGTCCTGTCAACAGAGACGATACTATATGCAAACACACTTTCATATGTGTGTGCACGCAGACTATAAACGGTGCGATTTAATTCCGCTCTGCAATTACTTTCCTTTGTATTATCATGGAATTGCAGACGGTCGTTCAGTCGCGGCAAATGAAAGACACAGAAAAAACAGCATTAGTAAGTAAGGTCACGTGCCTCGCGGGAAACACGTCAAAGTATGGGCGTGAATCACTAAGAAGTGCTTTGGTATATTCTATATCGCTCAGACGCTTTTATGTATATTTATATATGTATGAGGTGTGCGTCTGAGAGATACTGACTGAATTCGGTATGTTTTTCCTTTGTTATTTTTTCTTCTTTTTTCGAAGAGCATGTAAGCTGGAAAGCGAGATAGATCGCTGCTCAGACATTTGAAAAATTGAAGATGCCCATTGAATCATCTCACTTCCTGTGGAGTGGCAACTTAGGAATATATGTCTAGTTGTGACGAAGGGTCCTTGTTTTGTCTCTTATAGAAAAATAATTATTAAAGAGAATTTAGTAAACCCATTTGACAAAGTACGTGCATTATGTAGGCAAGCAAACTGTATGCACGTGTATCCATGGGTCTATCCTAAAATACTTATTACATTTGCTTGATCGTAGGTTAGGTAATATTCACGGAAATGAAAACAAGAGGGCTAAAAAGGTCCTGGCCCCGTGTCCTCGAAAAAAAAATGGTACTTAAGTATGATTTTCATACTCAGACTCAAACTATGCCAATAGTTCATTTGGAACTTGAGTATGGTACTCAAATAATGTGAGCCTGAGATCGTACTTAAGAATTTTCGAGAACACGGGCCTGAAGTCGCTCACCTGATAAACATGGCCTTGATAGTCTTACTGAGAACATAATCCATGCAGAGAAACAGCTGGACCATTTCAATTCCAAGCACCAAACAATACTTGTTCAGTGGTCCAAATTTGAAGGTCGTGGTTTAAAAATATAAAAGTATGTCACTGGGTCAAGGTCAAAGTCATCAAAGATCAAAGTTCAATTCCACGCACTAAACTTTAACTGTGATCCAAAACTAGGGGCCCGTAGCTCCCAATATAAGTCTATCCTTAAACAAGTGGCAAATATTGATCCCAGGGTCACGATTTTGAAAGGGAAAAAAACTTGGTAAAGGCACACCAAATATCCAGGCAACAGGCCTTCAAGTTCTCAACTTCAGGCCTTGTGGTAGTTCAAGTGTTCCCTATGTAAGTCTATATCAAAGCGCACAATGCGCTGAGAGACGGCGCGGGATCAACATGAAATAGCTATTATTCTAAACCCAGCGTTTCAAAAGTGACTGAAGCAATAGAGACAAAGGTCACTCCACACTCATTGTTTGTTGCATAATAATCCGGAGTAAGGGTCATGAACCTGATTTCATTCATAAGTTGCATACCTAAGTAGGTCATTCCCTTTCTTCAATACTAATGAACCTGGTGTATACATTCTATCTGAATACATTATATGCTGAGTATGTGTAGAAATTGATAAGGTATTTGATTTTTTGAAATACTTGAATGTTTGCCTTTCTATTTCAAAGTTAAAAAAATGCTCTGGGAGGAACGTAACTCGCCATTATGCAAAATTACGTGTAGACTACTTTAGGTTAATTACATACATTGGAGTTTCTGATGCGGAGCGCTATATTTTTTTACTGGAGTAGATCTTCATGTATGTAATATGGGTCGCTGTTCTGATTAAGAAATATTACGGAAAGTTTGTGCACGCTTAAAATGAATGTTTCCAGTGCAAAATAATGTTAAAAGAAAACATGTTAACAAACAACAAGTATTAGCATTCCCAAAAACGCTAAAAATCGCCTTTAGCCAAGTGAACAGAAAGTTACACTGTGACGTAAAGGGAAATTATATGTCAAAGTACCTGAAGTTGAAGGAGAGAATGTTATCAAAGTTGATATGAGAAATATTCTGATTCCCCATTCATGTGAAAAAGGAAGCTAAATTTATAACTGCTGTACACACATTAATCAGGTATTGATCACTTACTGCATGGATATAAGCGACATAAGTTTTCCCTTTATGCACCTAGCTTAGCTTGTAGCTAAAATTTTCTTGTAAGAATTAACTGAAGCTATCGTATTCGATGTAACGAAAGTTTTTCCCGTTCGATGTACTGAGCTATCTGTACTGTGTCGATGTAACTGAAGCTACTCCGTGTCGATGTAACTGAAGCTACTCCGTGTCGATGTAACTGAAGCTACTCCGGGTCGATGTAACTGCAGCTACTCCGGGTCGATGTAACTGCAGCTACTCCGGGTCGATGTAACTGCAGCTACTCCGGGTCGATGTAACTGAGCTACTCCCGGGCGATGTAACTGAAGCTACTCCGGGTCGATGTAACTGAAGCTACTCCGGGTCGATGTAACTGAAGCTACTCCGGGTCGATGTAACTGAAGCTACTCCGTGTCGATGTAACTGAAGCTACTCCGTGTCGATGTAACTGAAGCTACTCCGTGTCGATGTAACTGAAGCTACTCCGAGTCGATGAGAAAATTATAAGCTGCGCTAAATTGAGAATGCAAGGAACAAAGGGGCGTTCTCCAATCGAATCTGTCCAAATATGCGACTACCAGTCTAGCAACATGTACTTCCGGTAGCCTTTAACACAGTCCAGATTTTCCAAAGTTAAAAGCAGTTTCACCAGTGCTTTTTCCTAGTAATCTGATTTGTTTCTTTTTCTGCGACCGACTGAGAAGGAACCTGTTTTTCTATTACGTCAGCGGCGCGGGAGTAAAAAGTTGCTTTCTTGCTCGATAACATAATATCGCCGCCTTGGGCCGGCGATATTAACACATTAAAAGCGATTACGGTTTTGATTAAAACGTCCGTGTAAGTTATTCAGCTCGTATTCATTAGTGCAGAATCGCATTGCATGGATACGCAATAAGCGCGGTGAGGTGCAGTTAAATTTGACGTGGGAAAATATGCAAATCAGCAAGGGTTGTCTACTGCCGCCGTCTAACAAAATAAAGTGACCCCTCGGGCGGATCCAATTTTGACCCCAGGGTCATGATTTGAACAAACTTGGTTAGGGTCCACTCGATGATGTTACAAACTCAAGGATTCGGAGAAGACTTTTTTTTGAAAATTTACTTTTAAAATCTACGTTACCTGTGACCTAGATATGCAAAGGAATGAATGTAAGGAACATCATAGACAAGTTTCATCAAATATGGCCCAGTAATTTTAGAGAAGTTGTCGTTTGAAACAATAGTGATCGAAGGGCGGACAGCCATTGTTCCAACAACGTGCTAAGGAGAGCTGTACATTTCTACAACAAACCATGATAAACTCTCATGGTGTCTTTTTTATGATACCGAACCTTTTGCATACCTGAAAAAGCTTTTGTTATAATACATAAATAAGAAAAACGCTGCCAGGCTATGTAATTCATCTTAATCATCTTGTTGTATTTATTTTTATCATTCAATTTATTATCACAGAAAATTGGTATTGTGATTCAGCCACTCATGAACACTACTCTCTTATAATAAACTGGAATCAATTAGAATGTGTAGCACAACGAAACAAATAGACATCCTTTATAAATATCCGGTAATTTATTGTGAAGAGCGCCTTTCAATGCTGGAAATTTAAAAAGAAATCAAAGAATAGTTAATGAGAACGCTTATCGCATTTATTCAATACCTGTTGAGTGGAGATTTGGGAAATTAGTTCTATCACGTGGCATGGGTTCCTATATATCGACTGCGACAGAAAATCAATTAAGCTCCACGTCCTGATCTTTGTCACAAAGTGTACATTCAAGTCTAATATGACATGTTGTTGCATTATAAATATATTGTGTTTTAAATGTCTGGGTTTTTTTCATCACGTTTTTTTTCCTTTCTTTCTTTCTTTCTTTCTTGTAAATAAGAAGCTTGATCGTCGGGAAAAAAAACATATTCACCTCGAAAAGACATACGTACCTCGAATTATTATTAAAAAAAAAAATTGTATCTGAAAAAAATTCGAAAAAACATGTGTAACTCGAATAAACATGTGTACTTCGAATAAACATGTGTACTCGAATAAACATGTGTACTTCGAACATACATGTTTACCTCGAATAAACATGTGGTTTTCGAATAATCATGTTTAACTCGAATAGCGCATCGCTCCCCGTGACATCTCTCCTCGGTATATCACAAACTCATTGTTTTAATTAAGCACCAGGAAAGATCGTGGTAGTTTATAGTCACTACTGGTGTTCAAACTGACAATTAAAAGGTCCATAGTCAGCGAAAATAACAAAATTGAATCATATATCATATAAAAAATTTAAACAATTATTCAGCACTAATTAAGCCAACAGATTATAATATAAAAACCTAAAATCGTTTCACTATATATGGTTTATGTTAGCTAATTTATATACTGCGAGTTTTGCAACTTAGAGGAACGTGTCTATTACCAAAGTTAACTACGTTTTCTAAAGACTCACAACTGTTTATTTTTTCAACTATTTTTAGTTTTTCAACTGGATGAATTTTATGTTTAAATAGGTAGATTGAATTGCCAACTGGCAATCACGCAGAAAGATATACACCCTGGAATATCCTAAAATAATTTATGCAAACCATTTAAACGAGTGCTTTTCAGAACTCTTCGGTTTTAATCAATATTTCATTGGTTCAAGAAATAGATCAAAATTCATTTTATACAACTTACGCCAATAATAATAATAATAATAATAATAATAATAATTTCTTTATTCGCCCGATACATTAGACTGGAAGTCGTGCTGCCTATAATAAAGAAGCAAATGAAATTAATGATTGTATTATATTCATATACGAGGTGGAAATCGCGTTTGAATCTACGGGTATGGCTTAGTCGTGTATTCTAAGCACATCGTCATGCCGTAAGGGAATTTTCGTACTACGGAGCACATGAAAATATGTCTGACTACATCATTTTATGAATTTGCAGACAATAAATCTCAGGCGCGTAGGGTTGAGTTGTATCGTAAACGACAGCAGTATGAACATACATTTTTAAATTACAAACCATGTACAAGGCGCGACCTTTGGTGACACCTTTGTCTACAGGTAAAGTGTTCTTGAGCTGCTATAATAAAATTAACAATTTCATAAGTGACCTACGGTAAACGCACCCGCAAAGAGAATAGGGTCATGCGTTCGGCTTCCGGTCGCGACATACAAAAGTCGGCTAATCGAAATTCTATTTTAGTATCCTCGCGCTCAGCGTTACTTCTGGTCTGGTTGCACTGGTGTCAGAACATTAAGATTTATCTATGGCGTGCTAGCATTTATTTCATGTTATGAGGACAGAGTCCCAAAATTACTGAACTATTGTTGGCGGAATTCACCCAAGAATAACATATTACATGTAACTCATTTGACAACTTAAAAAAATAATAACTCATTTCTGACGGCTTATGGGCTTAAACGGGTCTTTGGTCACGGATGTTGCCCTGTTGAATTCGAGTTTACAACTATCGAATAACGAAATCTTCACTCTACCATTAGATAAAGGCGCTAAAAATCTTTGAGATTTGTCTAGTATCGGTTCACTGACAAAAATAACATTTAGGCAACCTGACCTGACCAAAATGTTTCCTGTGCAATCAGCGAAACGTAGTTGTTGTGGTGATAAAGATGATATAGAGTACAGAGACACCTGGGTAGAACCACCGACATATGCTGGTCAGCTGGAAAGAAATCCGGGTAGCCTTTTGGGGATTTGAACCCCCAGCCATGAAGGGCTGAATAATTTTAAGTTAGTAGTCAGTGAATCCTCCTAGTAAACTGAAATGTGAGACTGCCTACAATGAGTTTAAATATGGCTTTGTGGTGCCTCGATCGAATTGAAATTTTATATTAACAGAAAAAAAATGCTTCAAACTGTAATTCGTATATCATTTTCCGCATTTTTAGAAATTCGTCCATTTGATTTAATGGAGTGTTGTATAGAATTAGATTAACGTTGTGTAATTAAATACTTCTCATTCATTATTACAAACAAATTGCAAACCACTTTTAAAATTCTAGAAATGTGTATGAATATGATCATCTATTCCAACAAAGCAGCCATTCCCATCACGTGAACCACCGACAATCAGAAGCTTTCGCCAGCTATCAATTATTTCTAAACTCGTTAGAGAAATCACTGCAAATCGGACTTAAATTACCCATTGCCAATTGCCATGGATTGAATAAATCCTCTTTGTCTGTATGAAAATTGTTATTTTGGTGAATTTTCAAGAACATCCACTGTTTCAGACTTGTTTCGTCTAAAAACCATAGAAATACGATAGTTTTGTTGTGCCGGGGTTAACCGTCCCTGTTACAATATTGTTACAATATTTCAGTAATATAAGAACTTCCAGATAATCACTGGCTGGCTTAAAAACCATTGAATAGAATCACCGACTTCCAACAAGCAAGCTTGAAGTCTTCTCGATAAATAAAAATATCAACGATTCGGTCGGGACTCAAAACCCACAGCAGTAAAGGACGAAGTGTTTGTTTGTCTGTTTGGTTGAATGTCCCCCCCCCCCCCCCCCCCCCCCACTCCATTTCAGTATTTCCGTCATTTGGAAACGATATCTACTTGACAGACATAGTACTGTCACACTGCGATATCACGCCGTAGTAGTCATGTGGCATGATACCACACCCAGTCACATTTATCCTGATACCGGGTCAACCAGTCCTGTAGCTATCATTAGAAGGGCGAAATGATTGTAGGTAGGTCGCTGACTATAAACACAGCGCCACCTATGCGCCTTGGTAGTTCTATAATGAAATCATGATGGCTGCTCAGAAACTGCATACAGTGAATGTGAGTTTAAGCCTTCATCTAGACTGGGCAGATATGTGCATTAAGATGAGAAAGAAAAGGAAAGAAAAACAGCTTGTGAAAGGTCTTTCAGCTAGCTCTCTTTATAGGTTTTTGAGTTGCTCATGTGTTTTGCGACTGCGGACAGCCATGGAAGAATTTTTCACCAACTTACACATTGCTCCATTGTTCTCAAAATAAAAATGGTACTTAAATATGATTTTCATATTTATACTCAAATTCTGCCCATTAGTTTCAATAAAGATTTAAGTATGACACTCAAATTTGAGCCGGAAACTTGTGTACTTAAGTATTTTCGAGAACACGGGGCCTTGTGAATACTACAGCTGAACAAGGGCGAGAGTGGTTTAAATCAATATATGTTTAAGGAAAAATATTTGATTCTATAAATGTATTCATTGATGTAGGATAAGCACCCAGCCTAGTTATTCGGATGTTTTATAGAAGGAAGTGGTAAGTTGAAGGTCATCCCCGTGTACCTTTATAAAACTGTGGTCTCATCATCGTCGAATACCCACTGCGAATCGATAGATCATCATAATGTCATGTAGTGAAACGGAATAGGTCAGCAGGGGGTATCCGACGATGGGTCTCGTATGAGAAAAAGGAAAGCAAGAAATATATATATATATTTTTTAAAATATGCGGCGTTGATTGAAATTAAAGTACTGGAGAATGTAGAACGCTTGGTGTACGAATCATTAGCGGGTCGCCTTTTCAATGAAGCAGACTTTAATATACTGCATGTATGTTTAACGATCGGCCAGAAATAAGTCTTCATGTGCATCAAAGAGAAGTGTTTTGATAAATATCAAAGTCAGAATAATGCATTAAAATTTCGTGAATACGAAATATATATTTCAGCTAGCAATGGTGCGTATTTTTTCCATGAGTATAGGAATATCTACCAACGAAAATCGTTAAAATAATCATTCGTCACTGCCTTACGTCATTGTCAAGTAGTTAGACAGCTACGCGAAAAAAAGTGTTAATTCGTACCTTGATCACCTAGAGCTCTAGAAAGATACATGCAGCAAACCCTATTGTATATGCTCCGTGCATCCGGGTCTGTGTGCGGGACAAGGCCGCGGTATACTTTTTGATACTTAAACGTTACATAAGCTAATGTTTATTGGACACTATGTAATATAAATACTTATTTCTATTTTACATGGTCTATAATAAAGTACATCAAACTAATTGCATTAAAATTAAGGGATGAGAATAATTAGAATCCTAGAAAATAAGGTTTAAATCAATTCAAATGCGAATCATAATCTGAACGAAAAAATACAAAACAAACAAAATAAAACAATAAAATTACATCAAACTATTAGCTTTAAAATTAAACGATGCACTTAATAACGGAAATCCTAGAAATCCTATGTTTAAAATAAACATGCCTAATTATAATTTGAAACAGATAAAATACATCATAAAAATAACAACAAAGTGATGACCCATTATTTAATTACTCAAAGACATGGGAAGAAATATTAAAAAAAGTCGGTATCCGTCTTTGACTAAGGGTATGGCCCAACGACACTCAAAGAGACCAACAACACTCAAAAAAAGAGACCCAACGACACCCAAAGAGACTCAACAACACTCAAAGAGACCCAACGACACTCAAAGAGACCAAACGACATCCAAAGAGACTCAACAACACTCAAAGAGACCCAACGACACTCAAAGAGACTAAAGGACACTAAAAGAGACCCAACGACACTCAAAGAGACCCAACGACACTAAAAGAGACCCAACGACACTCAAAGAGACCCAACGACACCCAAAGAGACTCAACAACACTCAAAGAGACCCAACGACACTCAAAGAGACCCAACGACACTCAAAGAGACCCAACGACATCCAAAGAGACTCAACGACACTCACAGAGACCCAAAGACACTCAAAGAGACGCAACGACATTAAACGAAACCCAAAAAGATCCAATCACATTCAAAGAAACTCTGAATGAATTTAAGTCGTGAGGTGGAGGCGGAATTAAAGTCAATGATTTTTATTAATCTCAAGAGGGCGAGACTCTATTGATGACTAAAAGTTGTGAGATTAATTTAAACATAACTTATTGCCGTATATAATAATTACAGTTTTACAACATATTGAACATGTTTACAAAATAGGCTATCGGGTCTGACCACAAGTTCTTACAACATTAGTATCGGTCATTCCCTTATAAATACTTGTGTTATTTCTATGTCTAAACATAATACGGAATACAAAACGGGATACAAAAAAAAAAAAAAATCTCGACCTACCGACCCTCTTTTTTCTTTGCTAGAGACCAGAAATAGAACTTTTTTTTGCCCGATCAAACGTCTTTGGAAGGAAGGTTGACTATGAGTGCAGATGTGGTGTTGGTAGCTCTCATGTATGCGCAAAGCAAAAAATAAGAGGACGCCCCGGGAACTGATTGGCCCAGAGTCTGGATAATGTTACTAGGTCCCACATGTCTACAGGTGGCACCACTATATATATATATGCTTCAAACAGACGCAGTCCCCAACTGACTAAAATGTGTCATTATTCTCGTTTGAACGTAAACCCAACAAACAGGCAATCACGTCGATAGACAAATTAAACTGTTTTTATGAACGTTGATCGCACCGATTTGCCTAAAGCGGCTTTTCATTTACTATGTATATATTTAAGCATTGATTAAACATCTATTGTTATGCCTTTTAACCTGGTCTGAAGACAGCATATCAATCTTTAAATGTTGCGTTGGAGACCAGGAATAGCTTTAAAACTCTTAAAACCTTCGGTTTTGAAGCAACAAGGTCACCCATTGAAATAAGCATATATTTTCAGGACATTGCCTTTAAATTGCATTACACGGTACATTGTATTAGCGGTAAAAACGAGGCTAAATGACAATCAATATGATATAGTTCACCATGGCAATATTGAACTTGATGATGGTGCCAAGTGTTGTAATCTGATTAGTGGATGATATTTTCTGTCATATCAGAAAATAAGTAAAATATCACATTATCCATAATACAACGAACTAATTATATAAACTACTAAGAAAGTGAAAGTCGATTCTGGAAATGAAAATGTTCAGCAATGTTACTCTATATGGAAGAACAAGATATAAAAGAATGAGGAGAATTTCTATACATTTCAAATTGTTAATAAGATCATTTTGTATTGATCTGTATTCCCGACAGCCATAAACATCATTTATCTCAATATTTCTTTAAAATTTTCCTTCAGTAAAACTTTAGCTGTGATTCTGTACCTGAGCTTATATGCCACACTTACGTCATTAAGAATGCCCTTTTAGTTGTGTGTGACGTAGTCACTCACAACTTAAGTACCTACATTCTGAGGGTCCGTTTCTTTAAAACATTTAAAACCGAATAACCTCTCAATTTGTATGAATGATCGAACGATTGAATAGATTTCTACAATACAGATATACTGAGAATCAGTCAAAGTAGTGAACATTCAATTTTGAGTAAAAAATAAATATTTACGGGACACAATAATTGTATGTAATATAAAAGCACAGAAGAACTATTTTCAATAGGATGTTGCGTAACTCACTTTACCACGCGGAGGAGTATAGTTTCTTTCAAATGCAAAGGTGGCTCATGTCTGAATTTGGATTGTGGATGTGCAGGTTTCGGTTATTTAGACTGATAACAATTAGCACTTTGCCACTCTTACTCCTCCTATATTTCTATAGCCTTCAATGAACAATCGTTTATTATTCTAATATAAGTTAAATATATGGAAAAACTAAGTTACCCTGCATATTTGCAGCTTGTCAAAACCTCTTCCTCTTGAGATACACACAACTTCAGTTTCTTCAGCGCTTTGATTTCTGATTGAATTCACGATTCACTCATTGCCTTTGAGAGGGTTACTTGTTTAGGCGTTCAATTAGAGTGTCGAATCCACATTGAAACGGAAGTAAAGTGCCCTCAAGTTTTGTAACCATTATTACGGAACTCCATTTGTACCATTTTCTCTCGTTCAGATTTTAAATAGGGGAAAAACCAAGCGAATTAAAATTACCAAAATAGCCATATTGTGCACTCTTAGTAGAAAACAAACAAGCACTTGACCACTTCCTTGAACGAGGAAGTGGTATCCGCTTATAGTCCGGTAAAAAAAGTTGAATGTCGTTCTCGATAGAGCACAATTTCTCACACGCAAATGTTCTTTTTGCTGTTGCGAATGATTTAAATTCACTTACGATGTTCGGCACGATGTGGCCCATTTAACACCACTTGACATAGGTCATGTGTCTTTAGATTCCGTCTCATGAAACCCACTTTAATTACTATAATAACCATCTCCTCAGTATTCCAGTTTTTAATTGATTCACTCTGTATATACTAAATAAATAAATAAATAAATAAAAAAATTCTAATATCTATCGTTGAAATCGATTTTCTGTACATAAAATAAATGATCGAAAAAAAAAAAAGAATGTTTTGTTATGTACGATGACGTCAAGGTACAGTCTATTGCTCTATTATCATTATTATTATTATGTGTAGTAGAAGAAAGTAGTAGTAGGAAATCAAATAGTAGTTGTAGCAATAGCAGTAGCAGAAGCACAAATAGTGGTAATAGTAGTAGTGGTAATGGTATAAAAACATAAATTACTTTAGGAGCAGAAGTATAATAGCAGAAGTAGTAAATGTTAAAAAGTAAAAAAAAGCATTATTCAAAGCCTAGACATACAACTGTCTAAAATAATAAGGCTGATATTAATTAGTGGGTCAAGTACATCGAGTCACGGATCTTTTCTTCTTTTTCTTTCTTTCTTTGCTTTTTTTTTTTTTTGTTTCACTTCTGTGTGTTCGAATCCCGGTCAGGGCAATCGAGGTAAGAGTATATTATGTTGGTTGACCATTTCTGGGGTCCCTTGCACAATTGGGATCTTCCTCAAATTAGCAATTAGCTGAACGTCGCTTTATGATCTACTAACGCGACGACAGTTTAGTACTCTAAAATACCAGCTAATGGCTGTGAAGTCAGTTTTAAATCTGTTTCGCTCTGTATTTTTATGTAGGAAAGCACATACTTGTCATAAATTTTACAGAGTAAAATATTCACCTTAAGGTCTTCCCATCCTAATAGCCATATTCCATATCTTGCCACTGGATGGTCAAATTTCTATGAAACTTTGTCACTTTGAAGACATTTAAAAATAAAAATATTTCAAAAAGAGGGTTTTTGGGGGGGTTTTGTTGTTGTTGTTGTTGTTGTTGTTTTCAATTTTTATCTAATTTGGGGGAGATAATCCGCATACAAGTTTATAAGCCTATGGAAAATTTGTATTTTCTGTGAATATGAAAAACTGAATTTGATTTATGAGAAAAACTGATGGTAGAAAGATGCATTTTATGATTTTGTATCAACTTTCCTAAAAAAAATCTAAACTTTAACTGGAGAAAATATATTTTTTAGTTTTCAGGGGAGATAAATCATGGCATCAAAATAATCAAGGGAAGGTAATAAAAGAACTTCTGTCAGTTGTCAGAACATGTCAATCTGTCCCTAAGAGTACCATTGTTTGACGCTTTAAAAGCTTATATACATGTGTATTGTTAAGTTATATGCATGGCTTTAATGACATTGATCGCTATTAGGATGGGAAGACCTTAATATACCAAATATATGCACAGGAGTAAAAGAGTAAAAGGAAAAACATAGCAGGACTTGGCATTTAGTCATACTACAACAAACAACGTAACCATCTCTCAGTTCAGTCAACGCAATTTATAGTAACAGCATGTTCCTGATTGCTATCGTAATAAGGTTACTATTAAAGATCAAATTTTAGAGTGTACAGTAATGAATGTTCCGCAGAAAAGAGAATGGAAAAAATGCAAGAGAAGTTCAGTGCCGAATAGCTCAGGTGTATGGTGACGTTAGTCCTCAGTACAGGGAAAAAATGGTCAACTGAATTAAAAGGAGGAGAAACTCTTTAGAGACTGACCAACGAATCAGCAAGATGGGTCTCTCGAAATTCGAACAATTGGATCGCCTCCATTCGAAACCCCTCGATCTTTTCTCCGAGATAGAACGAGTTAGACCGGAGATTGCCGAGTAGGTACGATTGGATCCAGATACTTGAGACAAACCAGAAGCATCTGAAAATCCATGATGAAATTTATAATGTGGACCCAGACAGTGCGCGTCTTGTAAAAGGAGGTGGGCCATATGATCATCATTGAGACACAGTCTATGCATCCTAGCTCATCCCCGCCAAAGCAGTTCCGCACCAAACAATCTGCGGGCAAAGTCTTTTGATTCCAAGGTTGTAATGTTTATAGATTATAAACCTGCTAGAATCTCAACCACTGTGATGTACATTTCTCATCAGCAGCTGAGAGTTGCTATTAAAGATAATAGGAGAGGAATTTGTTTTCACCGAGATAAAGTTGCGACTTGCAAAACCGGCTTTTCGCAAATATAATTTGAACAAATTAAACACCCGTTTTATTTAACACTCTTATCACATTTCTGGGACACTATATTTGGTACGAATGAAATATTCTCGTGTCTGTTTATTCTTTCTTCACAGTGTAAAGTTTGTATAATGCAATGAAATGGGTCTCCATTCTTGATGTATCACTATGTAAATAAGAACTTACTTGACACTATGAAGTACAGCATTTTTATAAAGATTAAATTAGTTCATACGACACCACAGATTTGGTCTCCCTCATGTTAAATTATGATTGCGTGGAACCATATTCTGTGTTAATGATTTGCACAGGGCTGCCATGATTGAGGGCCTATTTGAATGACCGAACCGACAACTACCATTTCAAAGGAAAAGACAGCCTAATGAAAAATGAGCCAAACAAACTGATGTAATAGCGGGCTTAGTACTGGAAGTTGCTAAGTATAGGCGGAGTTTAGTACGGGATTTCACTAAGTATAGGTGGTCAACAGGTATTGTGGGTCGCTGATTATAGGCGGGGCTTAGTATTGGAGGTTGCTAAGTATGGGCGGAGCTAGTACAGGAGGTCACTTGTTCTAGGATGAGCAGAGTACAGGAGAACACTAGGATTAGGCGGAGTTTAGTACAGGAGGTCACTACGGTATTGGGGGAGCTAAGTACAGGGGCCTTCTAGGTATACCCAAGTATATGCGGGGCTTTGGTACAGGAAGATTCTTAGTACAGGTGGAGCTTAGTGCATGAGGTTGATAGGAACACCTTAAGACAGGAGGTTTCTTAAGTACAGGTGGGGCTTAGTACAGGAGGTCACTAAGTAAGTCGTTAAGTATAGGCGAATTTAAGTGCATGGTTTTGATGTTTAAGTACAGTATTAGAAACTTAAAAGGATAGAAATAGAATGAAAATACGAACATTTAACAGACAGCTACCGTATACACATTGGCCAACAATTATCACGGTTTAATATACTGTACATGTATTAATCAACAGTCATCCATAAATCCCCTTTGTTGTTGTTGTTGTTTTTGACAAACCCATACACCGTCGGCTAATTTGTCCCGATTTCTACCATAATTACTCAATTCCACCGACGGCAAATAATTATCTAAAAAGCGAATGAAAGGTTTTCAGCGAACGGAAAAGAGTCGTTCCTAATTATCTGCGTGGGTTTGAACATGTCTGTAGACGAAAAAGATATACACATCAATAAAACTCTTCCTTAATTACGGTATATTTCTTCTTCTCGTCCAACTCCGAGAAGCGATTTTACAGTAATAGGAAAAAACGGTTGAATGCTGTAAATATGTATAAAATGAACCCCATCTATTTAAAGAATGCTTGAATACCATTGTAACATTTGGGCAAATTAAAGCTATCAGACATCCATATATTCCATTATCCATCATATCATCGTATATTTCCAGATGACCTTGATCTTATTTAGAGGGAGTCCACCAAACTAGCTAAATAAATAACGTAAGTAAAATCATTATATTTCGCTGACATGGAATTGTCTTGATACTACATGAATAGCAATTTCGAAGGTACGTTTATACGTGGATTCTTTTTCTAGACATTGTGAGGTCTACTAATAATACAGTTTTCGTTGTGTCATATATTCGTGGATAAACCCGTCCACGAAATCAACGAAAATATGCCCCTCGCGAAATTATTGATTATACACTATATATCACGTTGTTTTTATTTTACTCCTCTCTCTCTCTCTCTCTGCATGTGAACGTGCGTGTGTGTGTATATATATACTGCAAATTTACAAATGGCAAAAGAGTCTAACCACAAGTTCTCACAACTTTGTTAAAGGCCATTTCTAAACTGGCGATAAACTATGGAATAAATCAAATGAATAAGAAGTGCATGGTACAGTGGTAATATTTTGTCGTTCTAATATTATCACAATCGCAAGGAAAGTGCTTATTTTACAGAAATCTGACCAGACCCGATGAAAGAACTAACTGGTATTAAAATCAATAAATCGCATGTAAAGACTTAAGGCACCATACACAGGAAATGTCAAAGACTCGAAAGAAGCTATGAGTAAATAAAAGATCAATTGTTCTTTGTTTTATTTTATTTCTTCTTTTTTTTCAGGGTGATTGTGAAAGATGCAACATCTTACTTTATAGGTCACGAGTACGAATACACTTCCCGAAGTCCAACCGATAAAATAAAATTGCATCTTCCACAAAATGAACAGATGTTCTCTTTGTATTTACATGTATTTCATTAATGGATATAAAACTATTTTCACTAGATTGTGGTCAATGTCTTTATAAGTATTGCCTAGATTATTCCATTTCTGATTATCAAACTTTGACAGACAGAGACATATGTGGATGATATTTCTAATCATTTCATGTTCTTTATCAAAATCTGTTTCAGGTTAATTAATATATTGGCATATTGGTGTTTTTGTAACTTTATCAAAATATTAAACTGATATTTGTCTGTGGGGGAAATATATAATCTCTGATACGGTTATTCTATTATCGATCTGTACGTTAAACACAAATGAAACTAATTAAACAAAGACAATGGCGATGTTAATTTACACCGACAATAACGTGGTCTGCGTCAAAACAATGGCCTGGGGTTACCGCATGTGTTATTGTTTTGTTTTGTACTCAATGTCTGTTTTCGTAGCTCATGACTACTAGTTGAGAGTAAGTGAATTTAGTTCTACAAAAATATAGCCTCCTTCGTTATTTTTTTCATCCTTTTTTCTATGAGCTTTGTAGAACGTTTCTAACAGAATTAAGTTATAGAAATATACTTTTAAATAAACACAGATACGTTAGAAAATGATCAAAGTCATACACTGTCACATTTTGATATACAGCACAACAAGGGATAATTTAAGAACCAAAACTAGTATATAAAACCATTGAGACTCAGACAACCAAGAGTATATAATTGTATGATGAGTTCCATAGAACGTAATGCACCTCTCCAGTTTTTAGTAGATATTTTTTAGGCCCAACCTTTCCCACTCATTGTCAAAATTTCATAAACACTACACGGGGGCTCGCAGTTTAATGGCGAGAATCATTGAGTATATTTTTGTAACATAAATCAAAGGACTGAGGGTCCTAATGTTGCGTTAAGCACAAAAACGTCAAATGGCTTGTAATTTGGAACTGTTTGATAGATATTCCGAATCAAATGAATTTTGTAGCTAATATATCACTTTACTTTAAGGACCGGACATATTTATTGAACGTGTCATAAAACTAGGACATTAAATAAACAAGAGGTGTGTGAACTGCTGCACTTCATGTATAGTCGCATACCTTGTATATTTTTTTGTATACTCATGAAAATGAACTTGATAATCTATTTTGACATTCCCTTCAGTAAGATTCAGCTTCCCATTAGAATCGCGTGTATCGATCGACAAAAAAATACATGAAGAGAAGTCTGATACAAGGGGCTTCTTTAAAATGAAGCCAATAAGATGTCGCCCACGTTGACAAATTAATGAGAGAGCTCGTTAAAGTATTAGAGGATCTGTCAAGTAAGTTCCATTTCAGCGAGAAAAAATATCATTTGAAATATGTACATGCGCACTGTTTCAAAACCACACCTGAATCTCCATTCATTATGCCCCCAATTCCCTCCCCGCCTTCTTTCGAATTTGTAGTCTGCTAATACATTATCATTAAATCACGTGGGTCCATCTCAAATTGTCGCAAAATGTCTGTTTTCATTCTATACCATTAAAGGACGGTGTATTGTCTTCTAAAATCGCTACATTCTCGCATTTAAATGTTATTATACGACCGAGACATTTCGAATTCTGTGAGTACACTCTCAATTCTGTTTTTTGATTTCATGTCAACCAGTTATGGCCCCAACAACACGGGTTTATAATGGCAACTGTAATAAAATACACCCGTCAAAAGAATGTAATACAACGTTTTTAAAATATTTGATGTAGTATTATTGATTGAGGCATACGACTTATTGAATATGGGTCTGAAAGACGCATGTTACTTATGAGAACACGATTGATTGATTTATTTGAACAGTACTAATTGACGCATACTACTTATTTGAACGGGGCTAATTGACGCATACCACTTATTTGAACAGTCTGATTTACGCATACCACTTATTTGAATAGGGCTAATTGACGCATACCACTTATTTGAACATGGTTGATTGACGCATACCACTTATTTGAACAGGGTTAATTGACGCATACCACTTATTTGAACATGGTTAATTGACGCATACCACTTATTTGAACATGGTTGATTGACGCATACCACTTATTTGAACATGGCTAATTGACGCATACCACTTATTTGAACATGATTGATTGACGCATACCATTTATTTGAACAGGGCTTATTGACGCATACCATTTATTTGAACAGGGCTAACTGACGCATACCACTTATTTGGACATGGTCGATAGACGCATACCACTTATTTGAACATAGCTTATTGACGCATACCACTTATTTGAACATGGTTGATTGACGCATACCACTTATTTGAACAGGGCTTATTGACGCATACCACTTATTTTTAACAGGGCTAATTGACGCATACCACTTATTTGAACAGGGCTTATTGACGCATACTACTTATTTGAACAGGGCTAATTGACGCATACCACTTATTTGAACCGGGCTTATTGACGCATACCACTTATTTGAACAGGGCTTATTGACGCATACCACTTATTTGAACAGGGCTTATTGACACATACCACTTATATGAACAGGGCTTATTGACGCATACCACTTATTTGAACATGGCTAATTGACGCATACCACTTATTTGAACAGGGCTTATTGACGCATACCACTTATTTGAACAGGGCTTATTGACGCATACCACTTATTTGAACAGGGCTGATTGACGCATATGAAATGGGATAACTGACACATACCACTTATTTGAACAGGGTTGCAATGAGTATAAATGAAAAAGGGATAAAAATGATTCGAATAACAAGAATATAATTGTGTGGAAGTCATAATTGGTTTCTGTGGTGAGAGAATGCATTGTTTATATATCAACTTCGACTTTATATATCAGATAAAATAATAAACCAATCCAAAATGTACTCAAAAAGTGTATAAATTAAGGCATTAAAACGTTTTGTTGCCTTTGAATTATTATTATATTTTTTTTTTTATTAAAATAATCTTATTTTAAAATACCATAATAAATTAACAATACTCCTCCATGTTGATAATATAAAATCTCCATGATTCAGAAAAGAACATTCATGCTTAGTAAAGTTACCTTATTTTGTAAAGTCAGTCTGAAATATTGTATTAAATTCAACGTCAACCAAAATTATGATTGCAATTATTTGATATTTTATATGTATATATAATTGTATGTGATTTTATATGTATATATAATTGTATGTGTATCTGACATGTACAGAACAGAACAAAACCTTTTTTAAATCCAAGTACAAGGATGTACAATATGGAGAAATGTTAAAGAAACCAAATACAGTACAAAACATTATTCCGGTTGGGGATAACATTGGCATCTTTGTAAATACATTGAGAGGGATATAAACAACAACAATTAATCTTTGAAGATAGACAGATGTATCTTTGTAAAGAACACGGGAAAATAGCTATAGAGAAAGACTGAACATATTTAGAGGTGTACGGTATGGTGTACGATATAGTGTGGTGGGAAAACCACTATCCTAACATGCTTATTGGTGATGAAAATATTAAAGGATTACACATGCAATTATCTAAAAGAGCTTAAACAAAATGAAATTTGGAAGGAAATAACGTATAATAATTAAATTGTAAGTGCAATGTATGATTCAATCAAATCTCTATGAAGACATCGGGAAACGAGACGTGAGATTTTCCTCAACACCTCAATCTTTAAATGTTAAAACTTTGTCCTACGTAATCGTTCAATGAAATTATATTTTGTTCTAAATTTGAAAAATATATTGCACAAAATGAACCGTGGGATCTTGATAAGCAGGAGATATGACTGTATGGTATCTACGGGACCAAAGTGCCTTTTGACAGGAGCTTGTTTTGGCGGCTACTGATTGAGTCATGTTTTGTTGTTATTGTTATTGGACGCAATATATCGCCAAAACGACTCAATATGTAGTTATAACGACACTACATGAGGACAATGCCACTCAATATACGGACATTTTCACTTCATATAGTGCAAAATTGACCCTTTATATTGTCACAGCGGCTCGGTATAAGGACATTGTCATTTTACATATGGACATTTTACTTCATATAATGCCAAGCTGACTCTGGATACGGCTGGGTAAGGTCAGTGTCACATATATGGATATTTTCATATACTGCTAAATCGATTCCTTACATGTTCAAGCTCGTAAGGACATTGTCTTAATATGGACATTAAAGCAAAACAATGACATTTGTTATATGAACATCTCATCATATTTTTAAAATTTTAAATAATATAAAATAATAAAATCTTTATTTATAGAAGGTAGCTCAGTAAGTTTAAATTAAAAAATTTTTGGCCTTGGTTATAAAATATTTATTACAAACTATCTAAAAAACAAACCGACTCTATATATGGTTGCAACGGTCACTCAATAAATGTACTCTTTCACTTTATATAAAGCCAAGTGGCCCTAGTATATCGCCAGAATGACTCAATATGTAGTTGTAACGACTTTATATAATAAATAGTGGTTGGGAATCAGCAATTCACATGGTTATCTACATAAAAGACAGCCGTGACTTTCCATATAGTCTTAAAAAAACTCCGAACCGTGTATAAAACATCACGTGACGGGTGGTGGATCCATAATACATGTAATATATAATTAATGTCTATTTTAAAGATTTAATGAATTCATCGCAGCGCCCCACTTCACGTCGCTTGCGATTAATTCTACAACACTCAAGATAACGACTTACACGTATCACAAAAAATATGGGATTTTGAAGATATTTAAAAATCTATAAATCAGTCGGTGTTCCCTGGTGCTGTTCTAAAGAAATAATTATCATCGACAGAGGCGATAGCGACCGGAGAATGTTTCTTATTTCTGTAGAACAGCTACACATGATACACTAACAAACTTAGTGGCAAGTTTTATTTGGCTACTATAATAGCCCTATGACAAATATTGGGCGACTATGTGCTACATTTCAGATAGAATCGAGTTGGGTCCTTCTATGAAAATTAACACCAATAATATAAAGGAATGCAGTGCTTTCATTGGATGACAAATAAAGCTGGTCACCATTTTTTTATAGCATGCTTATAACATCATAATGTTCTATTCCCTAGATGAAAAGTAAAGAAATTCTAGGACTTAAAATTGAGCAGAGGAAATATTTCGTGCAACATGGGCTTTGTCTGGTTGCTTCTTCAATAACAATAAAAAGAAAAACAGCTCGTTTGTTGCTATGTTGTTGAAATTACCCGTAACCTGAGCCTGTGTGATACAGGTAACCCATCATAATATATGTCTCGATATATCTCCGTCTTATCAATCTTCTCTGCTAGAGTGAGGCGTATTTTTAAATAGTGATGGCTGCTATGACGTCAACAAACAATAAAGGAATCACGTGAACGTGTTTATTGCATCTTTATACAGCTATTTACGTGGGCTAGGGTGGTTATAGATAGAAAGATAATGAAGAAACCGCAGTAAACAAGATATAAACGGAATATTTGCTTACATTGTGCCATAGTTACTTAACTTGTCCTCAAAATGAAATTTTCTCAATCATAACTCGTGAGATATATGTCGATCTTACTTTAACCCTTTCCCTCATATAGACTCATTTTGACGCACTCAGTAGGTACCACATAAAGCCTGATCTGCAGAAAACCACAGTTAAACCTTACCAAATTTAATTACAAAATCCTCATTTCCAGACCACTGAGGAGCAGCGAACAGCGTAAAACCTGATCAACCTGCGAGCATAGGTCTTTTCATGGTTTCCTCTATGAGGGAAAGGGTTAAACATATGGAAATAAACTACTGTCACAAATGCTAGCATTTTAAGATAATATAGTTTTTACTGATTTTACACTGGTAAACTTTTGTAATGACTTTTTCGCCATGGGTGTTTAATAAAATCATATCATTTTAGTTTTCAATAAAATGAAAATAGGTTTTCATTAAACAAAAAAAAAGTAGTTTGAGGTTCAATGAAATGAAAGTAGTTACGAGTTAAATAAAACTCATTTCAAAATAGTTTGAAGTGTACAATAAGATAAAAACAGTTTAGAGTTCAATAACATTAAATAGTTTTTTCAATAAAATAAAAAGTTGGTAGTTTTCAGTAACAAAAAAATCACTATACTCTTATCAAAGTAACCATAGCGACAAAGCGTTTGTTTTTATTTATTTATTTATTTATTTATTTATTGCTTCAATATAAGCAAATTTTAAGATATTCATTTAGCTACGTGTGCTGTACAGCTTATGAAAGATTGATTGTTATTCTGACAATTAGCAGAGTAATAAAAATTTTCAGTTGTATTGGTGGTTTCGCGTGAAATATTCATGATTATGAAGACCAACACGTTTTTCTTGATGCCTGTGGCATGGGGGCTCTATAAATGAACGTTCTGTAGACAATAAAATACATTTTGTTAAAAACAAAAACATTAATCAACACGCGTCTTTGTGATAATATCAACAGAAAACAACATTCATGTTAATTTAAATATAATGAAAATAATGATTTATTTATTAATTTGTCTAATAGAACCTGGACAATTAATATAAACTGATTGTGATAGAGGTATACAATGACTCTTGTAGTATCTAGCTAACACCGTTCAATTAGAAAATGAGACATCAGTTGGAGTCGACGACAACATTCGTACTATATACATGTAGCGTGAGACGCATTGGATATACGATGTGCGTATTTGTCCTGTTTTTATATTTTCTAGAAAATTTTGGTTAAAACCAAGTTAACATTTTTAAAGCCTACAAATAAAGTGTCCTGTTGACAACCTGTTAGCCATGTAAACGCTTTACTTATCGTGAATTTGAATGAAAAGTGAACAAAAGTTTCAATGGAATGAGCCATTTGGCCAATCAGTCACAAACATTAACGTTTTCTGATCAAAGTGAATTATTACAAGCTACGCAGCATTAACTTCAATTTTCTGTCTCTTATTCATCCAAACCACGGCTTCCCAAACGTTTTTCTTGCAGAGATATAAGATATTAAAGTTGGCATATTTTCGAAATTTGGGTAACGATGACAGCTGTTGTTAGCGATTAATGGAAAACGAGGAAATTAGCTGAATGAAACTTTTGGTCACTTTTCATTCAAATTTACGATAAGTAAATCGTTAACAGGACTGATAGTTTGTCAGCAAGTCACTTTATTTCTGTCTCATCTTCCGATTGGACGGTGTGTAGCTATACAGCTAGCTTTTGAGGTGACTTGTTATAATGTCCGTCTAGCATACCGAGGGCCCCCGAGTCCAATACCTGCTCGAGGCAGTAAGAATTTATTTCTTTACATTAAGATTAAAAATACACCAAAGTACTGAACACACAATACTATTAAGTTTGCGATCACCACTAAATTATTCTTCCAACTGTTCTCGTGACAGTATAAGCAACAGCAAACACTCATGAAAAATAAATGATTTTGAAATAAGGGGAATATTGCGTTTCGTTGTTGAAAACTATGGCTGAATGTTGCTTATGGTATCACCAGAGATAGACAGGGTACAATGACGTCCTTATCATACGTGTATATAACAATTCGTATTCATAAATTATTCACAAGATTACACGTACGGCTGACTTAACGTGACGCTTAACGGATCACAAATGAATTGTTCTCTCAGCTACGTGCTATTAACATGCGATCGTATATTTCTATAAAATGGAATGCGGTCATTATGACCCTCTGGCGGTTCTTGCTTTTTAACATGTAGTTTACATACTCTTTCTGTCAATATATAATGTTGTTATATTGAAGTTTACTATCGCTTCGACAGTATTTCAATCAGTTAATTACGAATGGAGGAAGCCCTCTCTCTACGCCATTCCTCCGTGTGTGCAGAGACGTCCGGGTAGAAATAAATGCCTACCGCAGGCCACCTAAAGGCTTGGCCGCTGAAAATTTCTCGTGACCAAACCGGGATTCCAACTTACAGAGGTGTTGGTTAATCAACGAATATGACCACATGACTGTGGAGAACCCTCGAAATACAGTGTAAGTGGATACAAGCGTACACAACTGTTGTCATGTAGATACAGCCACTAAAATCATTTAAATAGTCAGCTCAGAGGTTCCTGAAATGGAATTTGCTTATACACAGGTCACCTATATCGCTGCCATCTTGGGAAACTTTCGACAGAACCTTGACTTGCCATATACCAGATTTATGAGTGTACTTCCTTAAGACGAAAATAATTTCAGTTTCAGCACTTTTTTCACCCTGTGACAAGTAGGTTTCATTCTTGACAAGCTCTGGTAAACAATCAGCAAAAAGAAATCTATAGATAAGAAATGGATTCAAAAGCATGATAGTCATCTAAATCGGAATTTGGTAACACTTGTAGACTAAAATATGGAGAGTAAGATAAATAAATAAGTAGATGTAGATCTAGACAACTAAATTACAATAGAAACAATA
>CM037790.1:53234375-53284375 GCA_021229015.1 Solen grandis
TGATGACGCAAACTAAAGGCGGCCTGCAGGAATAATTAAACAATTTATATACTTATTGCTGCCAATGGAATTTGTCAGTAAATGTCGAAAAAACTAAGATAATGTTCTTCAAAAGTGGCGAGAAAATGGATTTGAATGAAAAATGGACATGTAATAGACATGACATAGAGAGAGTTAATTCTTTTAATTATCTTGGGGTTGTTTTTTCAACCGGTGGTTCATTCGTGCAAGCTGTAAATACACTAGCGGAAAAAGGCCTTCGGGCAATGAATCCGCTATTAGCACTCATAAGAGAAAGTAAGGTACCGGTGTGTATAATGTTTAAACTCTTTGGTTCATATCTTTTCTCCATACTAAATTACGGGTCAGAGATATTCGGTTTTGGAAAATATGATGTTCTAGAGTGAGTTCAAAAAAGATTCTGTAAATGGATTTTGAATGTAACAACTAAGACTCTGTCTTCATATAATGAGTTATGGAGATTTCCTATGTACATAGAGCGGCATATTAGAATAATGAAATATTTTCTGAAATTACAAAAAAAAAAATAAAAAAAAATGCATTATTCAGATAATTTTACAAATATTTAGATTTGGCAAGAAATGAAAATACAGTAAATTGGATCTTGGAAGTAAGACTTTTATAACAACAATCTGGTTTCAATGATGTATGGAAATACCCGAACTCTACAAATATATCTATGTTTGTACCATTATATAGAAGGTTACGAGGTATCTTTATATCAAATTGGAGGGTGGGAATGGAAAGTTGTTCATCGTTATCTTTATATAGAAATGTTAAGAATATTTTCGAAATGTCAGATTATATATATAGTTTAATAAATTCTTAACATAGAAATATTTTAGCTAAGTTGCGCCTTTCATCACATTAATTAAACATAGAATTAGATAGGCATAATAATATAGAATAGAAAGTCAGGATAGGAAATGTACTCACTGTGATTTAATTGATATAGAAGATAAATTTCATTTTGTAATTGAATGTCCATAGTGTTGTGCAATTCGAAATTTATACATTCCTAGATTTTATACATCTAATCAAAGTATGGCAATTTTTTTCTATTACTTCAAACGGATAATAAGTCCGTGTTAAAGAATCGCTCTGTATTTTTTTGAAGCTATCAGTATTAGAGATCGAGGAAAAACGTAATAAGAAAATATGCACAATGATTATGAAAGTTTATATCTAAAGATGTTATATCCATCATTGTGTGTTTGTGTGATTTAGTATGATTATATATGTCATTTGAAAAAACTTACGCTACCACATAAAAAGCATTTTAATGGAATTTTATATAGTTTATCACGTATGTGTACCAAGGCAACTATACTCGTATGTATAGTGGTTATATGTTTTTAAGACAAAATGGTTAAATACTACAGCGGCTTTAAATGATATTGATTTGTTTATTGTAATTTATTTCAGTTTTTTTCTTCATCTCTTTTTTTAATTTTGTTTGTTTGCTCTCACCTGAGCGGTGTTTTGTGATTTTATGTAAAGAACTACAGCTTTGTAATTCTAAGTTAAACTATAAATAAGTATACAGATGTGTATCTTTGAATGCATGTGTCAAAACATCCAATTTATTATATTTATTTTTGTGCTGTATGACGATGAGCTTATGTATGTTTAAGACTAAATAAAATTTCTGTTCTTTTAAAAAATAGAAAGGTTTCCTTTCAATCAACTTAATTCTTATTGAGTTTAGGGTTAAGTTATACATTACGTTTTTCCTGATTTTGAAAAATAAGCACCAATGTTAAGAATCATATCGCTTGATTTTAGAAGTTCATTATTATTGTCGCGATTATGTGTGTGTGGTTTCTCGTCCTTTCTTTCATTTGCACTTTATTGTCCCTACCTTATATATCTAGAAACATAAGTCTTCTACATCCTTTTCATTTAAGTTCTAAAATATCAACTTATTATCGTATCATACTAATTCGAGCCAACATGTAAAATGAAACCTCGACCCTGCTGTCTCAAAATAGGAAAATCATGTTAACTCATAAGCAACCAAATTTCAACAAAGCAGCCACGATATATCAAAGCTCAATTTTATTGCATTTCTTTTCTTTTCTTTTTTTTTTTTGAACAAGGTGAACAATAAATGCTAATTTAGATTAGTGAAAAACATATTGAATAATAAATTTAGATAAGTTGGAGAGACGGCAGCAAACTTAAAAATTAAGCAAAGGTGGCAGAAGTTTTGGGTGTACTAAGCACCTTATACAAATCATACCTGAAGAAAAATATATTTTAGATACATTTTAATAAGCTTTTTGCTTTTTTATATCTTTTTTTCGTATTCATAAACATTTGAAATTATTCTAGGACCTTAGCGGAAATCGCTCTCGCAGACTTCTTATTCGTAGTCAATGAACGCTACCATTGGAACCTGTCGCCGTGTTCTGTTTGTAGAGTTTCAATGATCAAAACACTCATTAAACGATGTTTATTTGAATTCAGGGTGACAACCGGTGTACAGCAAAGAATGAGAATGGAGAAAAAGGCATGATACCAACTACTTATGCAAAGAAACTAAATGAGGATTGCCGTCATGCTGCGCTGTAAGTCATACACAAATAAATGCTTTGGGATATTTCAGTAATATACATATACTAATATGCTTTAAATTGAGCAGGTTTTTGCAAAAGTAACTGTGTTAAATCTTGAGTATTTTATCAATTTACCATGACAATTGACCTAAGGTCATGGTGAATATAATATGAAAAACAAATTTTATTCAGCAAAGATAGAAAGTATCCAGATTATAAATGAACTTATGTTATCATAATATTCATTTCTTATAATTTAAATCTAAATAATATTTTTAATCATTCAATTCGACTCGTAATAAATGCATTCATCTTTAAGACGTACAAAATTACAACACTCATAACGAAATTCAGTGAGATAATTTTTTGGCGGAACTAGTTTATTCTGTCAATTATTAATATTTATTCAATATATTTTGCGACCCCGTCAGCATTGATATCACAGTTCAACCTTCTCTTCATAATGTTAAAGTAACGACCGATTTTGCCGGCGTGTATTGTGTTCCAGGCATGGATGCCAATTGCCTGATTTCGTTCGATTCAACTTGGACGTGGCATTGCTTCTGTCTTATCTTATAAACGGTAGTTAATAGTACTTCAAATGTACCGCATTTCCCACGTGCTTCTTACAACCACGTGGTACATAGGCGCACATCAGTAACAATTAAATGAACGTCCCTCGTAGCTTTAAGCAATCATACTGTATGTTTATACACACATGCTTTACCGAAAACAATTATCACTGAACTCATTACTTATATGGACTATAATCTTCAAGTGAATAATATAAATCTATACTCATCCAAAACAGAATTTACACTGTAAAAAAGTTGATCAATTCTTATTACGTATTATATGACGTCATTTTCAAAGTGGGTGTCTATTTTTTGTCATTTCCTTGGCAGTGGCATTGCGACATTTTAAATTGTTCTTTTTAAGTTTGCTCGTTTCACTGCCAACTTTGTAACTGTTTTGTTAAAAATCAATATCGGTGATGACTCCCTCTGGCTCTAAAAACATAGTGTATCTAAACGTCTTTTCTTTAAGGTTAATAATTTAATAAAAAAAATTGCATGTTGTTCCATTGAATCACAAGGGCATTAGTAATCTCATTAATGTCACGCGGCACATGGTGATGGCGGACACGTCACCAACCCAGATGTGCTCTAATGGATTCATGTCTAAAGACCGTTTCTAGCCATTTATTTGCGTTTAAGGTGACAGCAGATTTCGTGATCATGAGTGACCCTCGCAACATGTCGACGGTTATTGTCCTGTGGGAAGAAAACTGGAGTATTCCTTTGAATACTTGTAATCGTTTTAGCATTTAAAACATCGGTGATGTTTCCTTTGAGCATTCAAATTACCCTGAAGAACAATGAGTCCAGTCTTTCCCATCCCAGACCATAAAACCAACGCTTCTATATTGATCATACTGTCTAAATCAGATGACCATCGGCGTGACTGAGATTAACCCTAGACTCGTCTGCAAACAAGACTGTTCTTATCTCGTTGATGACAGCGCAGTAACCGGAAAATAGACGGCGCGCTAAAATCGGGTGACTTTACGCACGCCGTCAACATCGCCTGTCTGAACCCGTTTCGCAAGTGCTTCAAGACGATAAGATATGGTCGCCCTTTTTCTAGTTGCAAGGACAATAAGACACACCAACTGTTTGTTTAAGTGTTTATCTCCTTCTAACATTAACCTTGCCGCATTCCGATTGCTCGATTTCTCTCGCCTCTGAAAAACGTGTCGTTGTGGTACCTTACGATGTGAGCTGTGAATTGAAATGTGTGGCCGCTCGGATGAAATACACCGCTTTTGTTCAAACGCCTTCGTACACCATTCTTTTTGCACAAGGCCAGCGTGCTAAAAGACATTTTATGATTATTCAATTCGACCTAGATATTGCAAACCAGAAGAAACAAAATTGTTATGTATTGGTAAATCATTAGTTTGTGACATAGTTGTTCAAATTTAATCCACAAATAAAAAAAAAGGCTGTGCCAAAATGATAAAGTGTTGTTTTTTTTTTACTCAATATATAAGTAAAACAATGACTAAGTATATATAAGTAAAATGACGTTAAATAACGAATACATTTCTTGTCTTAATTTATAGTCTGTCAAGAATATTGTAGCTTCATTAATATGTTTTGATATTTTAGTAGTGTCATGAGTGTTTATAAATGAAGAAATTCCATATCATAATATATGTATCATATGTAGGAAGCAGAACATCCTCGAAATACGGATGTGTCCTTTTTTAATTAATGTATTTACGTATATATAAAGTTACTGAAGGAAGTTATTTTCTTAAGTTTATGGTAACGAAAAACTACGTTTTTACAATAAATCATCACTCGCTGACCGCTCATTGTACTTGACTTTATATCATTTATTCAATTACCTCAGTTGGTTCGAGTCCTTGCCATGAATTTCGGATTTTTCATGTGAAGCAGCCCTCATGTTGCCTTGCGGTAGGCTGGTGTTTCTACCAGATGCGCCTTGCGCACTAGGAGTCTTCCACCAATTACAAATAAATGAACATCGCTTGTGTTTTAATAATGTTTCTTTTTATATACAAAACAACAATCACAAAAAGAAATACAGAAGGGAATTCAAGGGAATGGGTGTATGGTAAAACATTTCCTTAAATTAACGTTAAAAATGCTTAAACATTGCATTCAGACAGTAGATTATTACCCACCTACTGCCATAGATATTTAATAAATTTTATTTAAATCTTAAACATTCTATGAATCCTACTTTCAGTGATGCTCCGACTAGGAAGATGCCATTGCATCAATCGGTAAATTCGGTAAAACAAGTAAGTTTTTAATGAAATCTTAACATATATGTAACACGATTTCCTCAAAAACACCTATACGCCTGTGTTAGATTTACGGTCAGAAGTATGGCTTGGACTTATATGAACATGCGCAATGGAATAGAGGAATATATAATATTATACATAAAAACAGGAGAGATGGCAGCCTGGGCGGAGAGTTGTGGCCATGTACAATTTCCATGGCACCGTTCCTGAGGATCTACAATTTCTAAGGGGCGATATGTTGGAGATTGTGAAACCTACAAAGGTAAGTTAGAAAATATGTGTGAATAAGTTATAGGGGAGTTTAATTCCAAGACTGACATTACGTAAGAATATCTACACAGAGACCTATTTTATACAAAACAGTTACCTCTTCAAGCTTGTGAAAGACGATTTCGGTGTTATAGTATAGTGTGTCTGAGATTCTAATTATGTCAGTGTAAAGGTAATCAAAATTGTCAAATCTTTAATAGGCTCCGCAACCGTATACCTACTCGACATAAATTTTATATAATTGGAAGAAAAAAAAACCCCCATATAAATCGTCTTTAAACATAGAAGAAAAAGAATGTGCTTTGTATTTATCTTTGCTTTGGACTTGTCAATGAAATTAGTTTTAAGGTAATTTAATTGTCTTGATTATATCCTATTTTATTCAGAATGCCAAGCAGTACATAGCGAGGGATAGGGAGGGGAAAATAGGCAGAATACCCATAAGTTGTGTGCAGAAACAGTCAGACGTTTCCCTGCATGACATGCCGTAAGAAATAAGTTGACACAATGTTGTCTTGGACTATTTCACTAATATACACATTAATTTATTTGCTTTTAAATGAGCAGTGTGGCGTAAGAGTTCATGATTATGCAAAGCCATGATAATTGTTTTATTGCTAAAACTGTTGCTGTCGGTGGATTTTACTATATAAGATTTTATCATGTATAATTAGTTTTTCTCAAAACGAACTTTATATTCACCATGTCATTGACATATTGGACAGATAAAATAATCAAAGCCATTAAGTCAATAACATTGTTGCGAAACTAAGGTTTAACACGTGTATATTCTTTCCTAAGCTTCCATATATTTTGATTGTTTCAGTTATGTCCCTGCTGAGATTGATTTATCTCCGACAGAGAGTATAGTGTTTAGGGTCAAAATTTGCTTTTTAAAGGATATTGATTACTGATTTTATTTGGATAAGTTTTTATTATAAAAATGTTTTTTCTTTTTTTTTGCTAGCTTTGTTTGTATATATACGTTGCTTCAATTTCACAGTTGTTCTTAATTGTCGTATATTTTAGATGGTACCATGGCAAGATTGACCGTAACAAAGCGAACAAATTGTTATCATCCTGCTTTGACGGGCAGTTTTTAGTGCGGGATAGCAGTTCCTACCCAGGCGATTACGTATTGAGCGTGTGTGATCGGGGAAAAATTAACCATTTCAGAATCATCTACAAGGAAAATGCATTTACAATTGATGAAAAGAACCAGTTTTATACTATACCAGCTCTTGTTAAGGTATTTAATGATTTAACCTCTACGTCTTTGTTATATTTAATGATATAGCGAAGTTACATAATCACTCTAACCGTGCAAAGTAGCAGAATTGTTTTGTTGTAGTTCGACAGTTATTGGACAACATATTATAATTTAAACGATCATCCGTAGCAAATTCAATTTAGAATTATTATTTGAGTCGGTCCTTTCAGAAAAGCCAGGTTAGGTGATATTTGGTTTTCTTAACTGATTTCCATAACATATACAATATGAAAGTAATGTAGAGAATTAAATCCCCTGCGAGACGTTAACTGTCCCATCTTGTTAAACTCAAAATGGCTCTTTACGTTAGGTTTCCTGAAGAGTGGTCTAAATCAACATTTTACACAATATGATGACTGGTAGTGGTCTTTAAAAACAAGAATGTGATTTGCATTTATCTTTTTTGTTTTTCTCTATTTTGAAAATGCAAGCTTTTTTAATTTACGTCAAACTGAAAACAACTTAATTCCAATGCCTTCGAAAATCTTGAAATAAAAATTAAGACCCTAATGGAAGAAATGTAAAAGAAGTTCTATTAAGACAATAGGAGGGATGGTTAAACATAGTGCATGTGAACTGCAACAGGGTTGATCATAAATCGTGTCCATAAAGATTAACAATGAATACTTACTAAACTGAAAAAAATAATTGATTAATAACCATTATCTTATATGGCATTTTATATTGAGTCAAGTATTATGAATAATTATGATACATTTCAAACTTTTAAAAAGATAATCTTTTCCATGACTTCATCAAAAACTTAACCTATAATATTTTGCTCTGTAATCAGTGACCAGTTCTACCGTGAGTTTTCTTCTTCACCAGTCATTGCATAGGTTCCACACAGTCATGGACTGGTGTACATTCCCAGTCACAATATGTGCCTGATATATAGAAATATGTATGCACATTATACTGATAAGTTTTTCCTCATCTCTTTTTGTTGAAAGTTAACAAGAAATCATCTTATTATTTCTACAATGAAAATGTAAATCATTGAACTGAGTGCACAACATTCGAGGAATATTTATTAAGTAAATTTCGATGAATTTTCTGATGGTATACCAAGTCCCTTCTTTGTTGCTAACGCTTTGGTTCACAATACCAATTATTATAGGTTTAATGCAGAAAAAGAGGATCTAGGGATCTCGATATACCAAAGTCGTAAAAAATGGTACTGTTCTTGCTCTCTTGTTTTGCGCTCAGCATATAGGGGTAGTTGCAGGACTGGTTGGCACGGTATCAGGATAATGTGACTGGGTGTGGTATCATGCAATATGTCTACGGCGTGATACGGCAGTGTGGCGGATATACATCTGTTTGAAGTAGACCAAATGTCTGAAATACTGTCGGTCGGATGTTTAATCCAACAAACAAAGAAAGATACCAAGGATATATGCAATTTATGTTGGTACTTATAATTGCTGAGAAGTTACATCAAAATGTGACCAATAATAGCTGAGAAATAGAGTAGATAAAGTATATTCAAGAAATATGGCAAGAAGGGGGAATAACTCAAAGAAATTGAAGCAAGTATGGTAATTTTAATGCTGTTAAGTTAAATCAGAACATTAGTAGCTTAAATGTAGTGTGGTCAAAATATATTAAAAAAATATAACAAAGGGCCTTAACTCATTTAAAATCCAGCTGATTACGACGTGTCAACGATATGCGCAACTTGCTTGGAACTTTTTAGTGCTGTGTAGTTAAATCAAAATTAGACCATTGGTAGCCAAGATATAGTGAGGAAAAAAATCAATAAATTTAACAAAGGGCCATAACTCATTTAAAATCCAGCTGATGAAGACGACCCAATGATATGCACAACTTGGTTTGGTACTGATAAGCACTGTAAAGTTAAATCAAAATCTGACTTACGGTAGCTGATAAATAGCGCGGATAAAATACATAATAAAAAAAGGCCATAATTCATTTAAAATCAAGCAAATCATGATGTGCCAAAGATACGCGCAACTATGCTTGGTGATTATTATTACTGTGAGGTTAAATCAAAATCTGACCTAAGGCAGCTGAGAAATGGCGCGGAAAAAATCTATTTGAAAAAAACAAACTCATTTTAAAATCAAGCGAATGATGACGTGCTTAGGATAGCTTAGGATATGCACAACTAGGCACGGTACTTACCATTCTTGTAAGTTAATACAAAATTCAAATTAAGGTAGATGAGAAATAGCGCGGACAATTCTCGTCTACAGACGGACCAACGGACGGACAGACCGACAGACGTGACTCCAATATAGCCCCCATATACTTCGTATCTTGGGGTATAATAAGACCATCAAAACGGTGATTTTTTATTGATCCATCGAAAATATATAAGGCTTGTTAAATAATGCTGGATTGTATGTTTCATTAGTTAAAATGTTTTAATTTACGAACGTCTTACTGTATCAAAAATAATACAAAGTTTACTTTTAGTAAATGAATAATTCTATTAAAATCTTGTTTTTCATAGTTTGTAGATGTGATAAATTACATATACTTTATTATTTTCTTTGCATATTATTCTATAGGAAATTATTATTTATTGACCTTTGCTTGTGAAAGTACATTCGATGAAGCATAAATATATTGTAAAGTAACTTATAAAATTTCTCCCAACAATTGATTTAATCGATTTATGAGTTTTATTCATGTAGCTTAATCCTTTTTACAATACGTTACAGTACTTACGACAAAAAAAAGGTGGTTTTTGCCCACAACTTGAATTACCACCTTCAAAGCAAAATGAATCCGCTGTCATCGTCAACAAGTTCCAAGATCAAGACATTCGGGTATTAAACCACAAGGAACTATTTATTGCAGAAATCGTCGAAAGCGGAGAGTTCGGAGGTGGGAAAATAATCTTAATTAAGATCTAATTTGGTGTCTTATGATCAATATTTTGCTCATAACCAATTTCAAATAATCTCATAATTAGCCACAACGTGGTTTTAAAGTAACAATTTACTATTTTATCGTCTGGGTAATGTTCTCATAGCACTATTTTTAGAAGAAAAAACAAAACATTACGGTAAAAAGTATACATCAATATTCATAGACTAAGAATTAGATTTTTAGCTGTATGTGTATATATCGTCAATCAATACCCCTCTACAGACGCATGGTCACCAAATGAAGCATTCCGTGATCGTAAAAAATGGGTGGTTCCCCCATCCCAGGCAATAGTGTTATAACGGGTATCGAACCTATAAAATTATCGAATTTATTTAAAATTATAAAACCTATCTTTATATTTTCATTTGTCGTCACTTTACTAAAGTTGACTGATCATATTCACTCTTCGCGCATGAACTCATATCAGGTTATCTACCTAAACCCGATAAAGACGCCATGTAACGGTACGTGTCACGTGGTACCGCAAGCACTAACTTTGGGGTATTAAACTTATTTCCTCGAAGTGGCGTTTATGAAATAGCGTTTTCCTTTGTAATGTGACCTACACTTGCCAAGTTTATTTGTCAGAAAACACAAAAGCAATATTAATGAAGGAGAGTATATCTTTTATTTTGATTTCTACTGATCATCTGTGAACGAGCTGCTTTAATGACACATTTACAATTGTACAGGGACAGTCAATCAAGGAAAAGTAATAATAATTATATTAATACAAGTAAATGCTGAGGTATAAATGACATAAAAACTGGAACATGATGGTTATTATGTTTATGTTGTTGTCCACAACATACATCATGTTTACTCGAATTTATTACAACTAGATTTTAACTTTAACCTATTTTTGTTATAAATCTGCCCAAATCATGGAAGGAGATTTAATAAGTAATGAAATGACTTCTGAATAGTTACATTATTTTTATCTCATCATATATCCTATATTGTGAGGGTACTATATTCAAAATAATAGTTGTGAGCTTTCATAAAATGAGCATATTGATATTATTAAAATGTACTATACAACACGAACTAAACATAAATAGGTTATGGTATGATTCATTTATTAAAAGTTTAACGTAATAATCCGACAAGTTTGATCTAATAGTGGACAGTAATCATTTCCGAAAGTACAAATTTTGGATATGACAGGATAAGAGTTAATATGAATTATTTCATGAATATGTAAACTAACATTTACTAACACGTATAAAAGATTCTATATATTTATGGAAAAATAACAATGGTATAAAACATATGAAATATAGAGGTAAGAGTTTACGGCCATAAGGTCAGCCAATCAGTATCTGTGTGATATATAATGTTAAATTTGTATGAGCATGGACCCAAAACTTCTGTGTATATTAAAACACTTTAAACTAAATTAAACGGAAATAAATATCAAATGCATTCGATTTAATTGCTTAGATTGGTTGTGTAAAATGTGAAGATGGTTATTTTGCTATATATATTTTTGTACACTTTGTCAAGGTAAAATTTACTCTTAAATCTGTCAATTGATTGTATTCAGGAACAGAAAGTTGGCAAAATTATTACTATATTAACAACGAAAAGACGCGCATCGTTAATAAAACTATCGTGGCATATTTCTGATATTTCTGAATATCTCGCTTTTTTAAGTTAGTTAAATTATTTGGATAACAAACATTTTTTTCTCATAATTATCTGGGAAAAAGCATGATATTCAGTAAACCTAAGTGAATATGTGATTGGCAGTAGTATACTATTTCTCGGACTTTGCCACAAGAGCTAGAATAATTTGCACCCAACTTTCAAACCAGTGGTTAAATACACAACAAAGCAAATATAGATATTAATTATTTCAGAATTCAAAAGTGCAATCTGAATCGTATAGAGAAATGAACTTGGGCGCTTTTACATTTGTGTAATATTTTCAGATGAATTTAACGGCACTTACATAGACAAGCCTGTTACCATAAAGTTAAGAAATGTCGAACCTAATTCGGTTTTACGGGAGGCATCTGTTATGAAGTAAGTATGCAATCGAGTTTTACTTTAGATATGTGAACCCAGCTTCAAATTCAGCTAATGATTCAGATAAAAGTTAGTTATTTAATAATGTTTACACAGTTACTAATTCAGCTTCCCACTCAGCTACAAATTCAGTTACTTTACCTTTTTCAGCCACTTATTCACCTAGTAATTCAGTTACTAGATTACGTAAATCCTGCTACCAATTCAGATACTAATTCAGCGAACAGATTTTCATAAATCCTGTTAGTAATTCAACAACTAATCCGTGACCACATTTACAAACAAGGTTCAAATTATGAAACTAACCATTTGTAATTCAGATTCAAGTTTGAGATACAAATACTTCTTCAGTTGGTCAGTCATCCAGAGACCTCATGTCTCAAGGGATTGAAAATGCTTAGGCAAGTATGGTATGGAACCATGAGGTTATCATTTGTGCAAAACAAGAAATAATTCTGAATTTCATTTTCAGGGAGAATTCTTTTGAAATGTTCTATATAGTAGAGTGTGTAAGGAAGCAATAGATCAGCCTTTTTTTTTAGCAATTATGGTAGAGGGCTATGAGATAACCATTTGTGCCAAACAAAGTTAAATTATGACAATCGGTATCATAGTAGAAGATTATTTCTAACCGTTTAGGGTATATAAGGAAAACAGCCGACCCCTTATGATCTTTTTTCAAGGGATCAACTTTATTTTAGCAATTATGATAAAGGGCTATGTGGTTACCATTTGTGTGAAATGTAATTAAATTACTAGAATAAAAAAGCAAGCGCAATATTGTACGAAAGTAAAGCCGTTGCGCTTGTACTTTCGAATAAGGGAAGTAACTATTGCACGTAGTTGTGTAAACTGATAGACAACATTCTGGCTATTTTTATCCATTAAAGTACGCGGCCAGGTCGTTCAGTCGGTAGACCATATTAAGTCCTGTAAGCGAAAAAAAGCCGGTGCGCTGTATAGTTCCTAAATTAATAATTGAATTACTACGGAGTGAATAAATTTAAAAATTGCAGGTGTCTGCAACACGATAATCTGGTCTCTCTTATCGGTATCGTGCCAGAGGACACACTTGCCTTAGTGTTTGAATACATGGGGAAGGGTTCACTGTTGACGTATATCCGGGCCAGTGTAAGAAACGACACCACAAGGAATGAACAAATCAATTTTGCAACGTACGTATTTATTCTGTCAATTTATATATTTGAAACATTTTAACAAATGGCGTGTAGGAATATGAATGTTTGAATATGTTGATATGCAAAAACTTAGATTGTCCTGAAAATACATGGGACGAAATCAAAATTTTTGACACTGCGCATTTCTTACAAATAAACGATAAACATGTTTTATCAAAAACATTATAAAATATTTCGCATGCTAGCCCACCTATACTGCGTGTTCCATGAGAGGGAGGGGGAGATTTATGTAAAGTTATGAAAGTAGTCAACAAACAATAATGTTCCTATATGATATTCTCGGCGAATAGGTCACGCCTACCGCCCAATGCAGGTTTAGAAAGTTTGCGTGGTAATAATATAATTTATTGAAAAATGTTATAGATCTAGAGAATACTGTTGCGGTGTAAATATCAATATGTGGCCATCAAATATGAAATAAAGAATTTAAACATTTCCTGTTGCAGGGATATTTGTAATGCTATGTTATACCTAGAAAACCACGAGGTGGTGCATAACGATTTGGCAGCTCGAAATGTTTACATCAATGATGCGGGGACGGCTAAGGTACGATTATGATGTATAAGATACAAGACTGGATTTTATACTATGACTATAATACTTAAGATAGAGAGGAAGGACGAAAGGCTTGAATCGCATTAGGTAATACTCTACAAATTTCATAGATTAACAATGAAAATAACTAAAACAATCACAGAGGTGATTTATACCATCGCTAATTGCTTTGTCACAGTATGGAAGTATGCTTTAAATATTGAGAGCAATAACTAAGGAAAAAAAAATGGTGAACATTTTCTGAACAAGTGGTGTTCAAACTTGAAATGTCAAATATGGCACCACGTTTTCGACATGTAAAGCAGAAGAGCGTTGCAACGCTCTGCGGAGCTCTAGCTTAAGTAATCATTTTTGTGGGAGAATTGTTCTTAATCACACCCAGTCACATTATCCTGACACTGGACAAACATGTCCTCATGCCAAGCATGGAAGCTACCAGTTTCAATTGTTTCTAACGGCTTTTGTATGTCGCGGCCGGAACAAATAATTGACACAACTTTAAATCACATTGCTAATATTGATTGTGAAGAAGTTGACCATGACAAACACGGTTATGACGATAATGCTAATGAGAGGTGATGGGGATGATAATTATGAAAATGTCGATCATTTATCAATCGTGGTTGGACCCCAAAGTGCGTTAGTATGTGACATATCAGCATTATTTTGTGGTCCATTTTAGGAGCTGATCCCAAAGTGCGTTAAACCGTACTGCGTTCCCCCAAAGCTCTACCAAAGTTATTCAAATGGTCCCGGTCCACTGCATATCACAGGAGTTAAAAGATTTTAAAGTGAAATTTATAACAATATCCTTCTCCGAATCTGCAAGGCCAAAAGCTTAGATAATTTGTGTGTATATCATCTAGAAGACCTCTACCAAGTGTGTTCAAATAATGACCCTGGCGTCAAAATTTGCCACGCCCCAGGGTTTTAAATGGTTTTATATAGACTTTCACAGAAAAAAAAATAATTTGAATTTTTCTTGTCAGAAATCACAGGGTCTGGAGTTAAGATATTTGGTGGGTAACATGGTCTAGTAAATATTTCCAATTTGTTCAAATCATGGTACTATTATCAAAATTGGCCCCGCTACACGAGTAACCTTTTTATAGACTTACAGAGGAAAAATCTTCTTGTCAGAAAGCACAAGGCCTAGAGGTTAGATACATTGTGTGTAACATGGCCTAGTATATCTCCACTAAATTTATTCAAATCAAAGCCAATGGATCAAAATTTGCTCCGCCCCAGGGGTGACATTGTCATATATATAGATATATCTTGGGGAAAAAAAACATATTCTCTTTTGTCTTCTTGAAACAATGAGGCCTGGAGCTAAAATATTTTATGTGTGTCATTGTTTAGTGTTCCTTTACTAAATTTGTTCAAATCATGGCCGTTGGATCAAAACTGGCTACGCCCTATGTTAACTTGTTTATGCAGAGATTTATATAGGGAGCTATAACCTCTAGTTTTAGACCACAGGTACAGTTTTGTGTGTGGAATTGAATTTTGGCCTTGGATGACTTTGCCCATGAGCCAGTGACCTACTTTCGAATTTTTAAGCTATGGCATTCAAGTTATGGAACTGAATAAGAACTGTTTGGTGTGTGGAATTGAAATGGTTTAATGTGTATCTGCATGGCTTATGTATCTAGTAGGACTATGCAATAATATACATGTAGTTGTTTTAAAGCTTATTTTAGTTAAGCGTTATTTTGAGATTGAAATATACAACAGTTTGTATGGTATCGTATTTCGTATGGTTGTACTGTTCAGGAAGTATCAGTAGTTACCGTTGTCTACGCATTGGTGAATAAAGAAATGATCACGAGGACATTTTTTCCCATTAATTTTCACCATAAAAGTTTCTTCTAAACAATAGTAACTTGGCAACGTTTCTCAGTTGAGCAACTATAGGGCCATCTTAGCCCTCTTTTTCTTGTTAGAGTAAAATGAAATGGGGCATTCATTAGTTCAGTTAGCGTATGACAAAACATACTTACAATGCTTCAGCATATTAATTCTCTACATATATTTTCACATATATTACATTAATGGATTTCAAATTTCAATCTAATGTATAGACTTTAAAAAATAATGAATAAGAGCCCTTGCATTCACTGTTGCTAGAAGAAATGATATCTGATAATGAATTCTACAGGTTTCAGGTTTTACTTTGGCTAGTGACCCTGACGTTATTGGACCAGGCAAAACTCTTTTTCCAGAAAAGTGGACAGCACCCGAGGTTTTCGTGAATATGGTAATTAAGATATGGAAATGGCTATCCATACCTTATTTATCAAACTGATTTTCAAACTGAGAATGTTATTAAAGCAATATATATATATAATACTTGCCACTGAATATTCTTACGGCGAAATTTAGTTATCTGGATATCATTCTTGGAATTTCTATGCTCAATACTTTATATAAACATGCTAATATAAAAAAAGTTATGTTATGTGGAGATTATGTTTTATTTGTTAAATCTTGTACTAAATAAGGTATATATTGTAAAAAAGTATCACTATACAATTATTTACATCCGTCTGGGTTTCCCATTGTGTATCCTCTCCCTATATACTTCACCACATCATTGTTGTTCTGGGTTGGTGGTCAAAGGCAAATACCATTATTTGGATAAAACTAAACAAAAAATATTTTGTTAATATTGTGGATATGTACTCGTATAAAAGTTTAGTTTATGAATGACCTGATTTTTCACGTTTATAATGCAATTTATGAAAATTTATTTCGTTGTCTTCTGGATGATATATTCAGTATTGACTTAAAGGGGAATTTGATTACACGAGCTTTTAAATCAAGTGACACGTTTTTTTTGTCACATTGTTCCTAGAGAGGTGGAGAATTTTCATGATCAATAGTATATACCAGATAGTGATTTGTCAAGTGTTTATAAGAAAAAAAATCTAATTGTTTACGAAAAAATGTTTTCAGATAAATCATCTATAATTCTACCTCATTTCAAGAAGAGTAGGAGCCTTGGGTTCAACAGTGGGTGGGAGATTAAGTACGACTGAAGTGTAATCTATTTTACTTTTAGTACAAAAGGGCATTTCTCTTGCATTGAATATGTTCGTGTAATGTCATTTAACATGTTATAATAACGCGTACCGCTTTCGTTTATGTTGGTTGATTGATCGCGGAAAGGACTGAGAGTGTAGGTCTTGCCATGAAATGATTAACCTAGAGATCAATTTAGTTGAGGCATCATATGTTTCAATAATATATTTAATAATTGTCTATAAGAAGGATAAATACAACAACTTCGATATTTATAGATATTATCCACCTAGTTTGTTAAAACTTTATTTTACGAAACAAGAACTCATATCAAAACATATTAATCACCCTCGATGGCTCTGGTGGCGGTGTTTGTAATTTGTGGGAGGAAACAGGAGAGCCAGGAGAAAACCTACGTGTCTAGACGGGCGACCACTGTGTCCTCTAACGTACGAGACCAGGATTCGAACTCGGGCAACATTGGTGAGAAGATAGTTGCAGACCTAATATTTTTATAGGGAATTAAAATGGTTAATTCAGGCTTGAACAAATGATGTGATATATAGTGCAAGAATAGTGAGAAAAATATTTCAAATATTAATTAGTGAAAACAGATGTAATTAAACTATTTTAGCAAAAAAAAAACACACATTGAAGAAAAAGGGCGCTTATAAAAGAACTTGAAACATTAAAAACACCAACACCAAGGGATTATTGGAAACGTTTTTTTAAAATGCAACAAGCTGAATGTGTATTTTTTTCCGAGAGAAAATAACAAATATTTCTCTGCTCATTCTCATGAAATAAAACCACTAACAATAAAAAAGGCACATAACTTTGGTCATAAAGAAAATTAAAAGATTGATGATCCAGTCTTTGAAGAACTGGACCATTCCATAAAGGAAAAGGAAGTTTAAAAGCACAAAGCTGCTTTTTGTTATGCTATCTAATTATTCATTGCAAGTTGTGATAGTTTGAATACTAACATGTTTAACTTGATAGTTTATTCAGAACAGTTTCCTGAATTTTTGTATTAAGCAATTATTGCTACACTTCAAAAAAGGGCGATAATAATAGGACCATAATCTCAGTATTTGTTACCAAATACTGAAATTATCAGTTTTTTCAATAGATTTATTTTCTACTTTACCATGTACAAAAAAAGATCGACCTATTTGACAAAATGAAGTGTTAAATTCACACTTTTAGGGGGACTTCTTAGTCTGAAAAAAATATAAAAAAAAATGTATCAAGGCAATAGAAGCTACGTTACGCTAGTTCTAGTCTTCTATTGTCTGTAGAACTATCTTAATGGACACTATCCTTTGTAGTATTTTATTGAATTAATTAAATTGAAATTTTCAGAGCTTTTGGTTGTCTACAAATTAACGGTAACGAATAAATTTAGATCTATGCATAATTAAGTAAAAATAACAGATACTTACTCTGATTTGTTAACATCTAAAATTAAAACAGGGGGATACTGTCTGGCCGATAATTTTCTATTCATATTGGATCTATATTTGTAGATGTTTCTTTTAGGTCGTGGTTTAACATTCCTTCGATGAGCTGTCATTGATATTACAATTATGTGCAGTTGGTTTTGTTGGATCCAGCATGCAAGATTTACAACAAAGCTTGGACAGGCTTAATGAAAACTGTAATCATAGGGGACTGGCAGTAAAAACTGGTTAACCAAAAAGTAGTTTTCAGAAAAAGAGAAATATTTTAATACAGAATAACAGTAGGTTTATAACAGAGTGAAAGTAGACAATGTAAATAATTTAAATATTTCGGTGCAGTACTTAATAATACAGGCTCATTTGTATTAAACCAACGAGTGTTTTGTGGAAAAGCTATATTTGCGATGTATGTCTTATAGTTGAATGTCAAGAAAGTTGATTTAAAAATAGGATATACATGCAATTACTTTATTCATTTGTAGGCTAAGTATTGATCTACAAACGTTATTCACTAGGCATCACTAAATCATAATATACTCAGGAAAACTAGAAACGTCCCTCCATATTTCAGGAAAGAAAACCAAAAGGGTTACTTTTAGGTTTCAAAATAGAAAATCAAGTTCATTTATTTCTGTATCAAAACCAATTAATTGCATCTGGCTATCTTATTAAATTTTCGAGAGATAACCGGTCAAGAGAGGGTCAAAATCAAAAACTCAGAAAGATGTTTTTGAATGTTTAGAGATGAAATTTCAATAAGAAATGTGGCACATCCAGTAAATCTCGTTAGTACCGAGTGTGGCCACAATTTGCATGAATTCATGCAATGATCCTACGCCGCATCGACGTAACGTAACGCAATATCAGTGCGTCGGACAAATTCCCCCATTCCTGTTGTAACGCCCGTGTAAGATCGCGAACATTGTCAATCTGATGGTTAGCTCGTGCTTTGCGGCCCAGCTGATCCAATATGTGCTCAATGGGGTTGAGATCCGGGGAAACCGCGGGTCATGGCATGACGTTGACATTGTTTTGCAGTAACCCTGGCTACATGAGGGCGGACATTGTCCTGCGACAATGTTACACCAGGACCATGCTCAGCAATGCAACAATCGGCGAATCTCTCACTTTTACGCCCGTATACCCGTAATCTTCCATCAGCATGACTAACTGTTAACCGAGATTCATCGGTGAACAAAACTCGGTTCCAGTCAGCCATTCTGCAGTTCAGATGACATCGCGTCCATAACACCCTGGCAGCACGGTGACGTTTGGTCATTATCTGACCAGAGTAAGGGTGGCGTGCCCTGAGTGGTTTGGCGTTACGACGCAATCTGTTGCGAATGGACTGCCCTGAGACACTGTATTTCCTAGCAGTGACTGTGGCTGCCAATTGACGTTGACGTAAGTGCGTCAGCGTAATGAAACGATCGGCTCTAGCCGTCGTTATACGGGGCCTACCAGGTCGCTGCCGGTCGTGAACAGCCCCAGTTTCCTGATACCGGGCTGCAAGACGATCAATCGTCTTCCGACGGCACCCGAACCGACTCGCGACTACCATTGCGGACATCCCACCCGCAAGGATCCCAATTGCCTGGCGTGCATTCAGTATGACAAACCGTATGCAATCGTACGCTTATAGTTAGCTATGAAACTATCTGTGTCATAAACCACGATATTGACGTATACCCATGTACAGCATAAGGAGCACGTGAACAGCATGCTATATGGTCCTAAGACAATTCCATAGCTGACTGTAAGCGACCAGTTGCATACGGTTTGTCATACTGAACGCCCGACTGATTTCGCTCGTTTTCGGAAAGCCGTGACACATCGAAAACAGTGAAAAATTAAAGAAAAAAAATAATTTTCAGAATAGCCCCTATCGCATGAATGGTACGACATGAACTGAATCAACATTTGAATGACATGTTTAGCGTGCACGTGCAAATAACCGTTCCGGTTACTGGCCGATATGTAAACCATGCGTATCGGGTAAACTGTACACGCATTCTGAACATCGCCAGGGTTTAAAATACATGTACATTGAACATGTAGCAAGCTTCATCGGGTATGAAACAGGGACGTTTCTAGTTTTCTAGATAAAAATAATACATCTGAAATTTTGTAAAATGTTAAACGTTGTTAAATCTTAGTGTATAAGTGTTGTGGTTTAATTGAACTTGCTTGCTATCCATTGATCATTAGAAGATGGTTTCAGTCAATGCGAATGTCCGTCGGTCAGTCGGACATGTCCGGTATATTTCCATTTTGACCGACGAAAGCGTCTGTTATTGTCGGACACAATGTCCGATGAAAAAATCCATACAGCACCGTTTTATTTTTGGAAAATTACTTTCACTTTCTTCGAAGAATAGTTTCCTTTTCTTTTTTTAGCGATTATGTAATGATTATCGGCTGTCTGAGATGGCCGAGCAGTAACGATTGCGAATTGGTTCCCCGCAATTTACATACTAATATCTTTCGTAATGGAAACCATACAGAAAACTCTGTCTATATCGGTCAACAATCAACAACATGGCAGACGATGCATTCACGAAAGATTTTTTTATTTTTTTATTCGCTTTTCATTATCAATTAACAAGGTCATACTCGTTTTAATTTATTATCAGGTTCAATTTTATCATTTCAATATTCATTATCGTAAATAATTAAATCTAGATTTTGTTGTCAATGAATTTAGATATTCTGATGGTGCTATGCCGGGTCGAAAATTGCCTGCTAGTTCCAGCAACGAACCAGAGAAGAGAGCTCTTGAAAATAACAGATGCTTTCAGGGATAGGTTTTCGGCTTATTTCCTCATTATGGTCACAAAACTTAAAGAACTTTATTTTTGCATAGCAATTTATGATCTTATCTGTGAAAAAAATAATTTCTTGTTGTAATGGGGTAGGGTTTATTCCTCTATATGTACTTATTTTGCAGGGCTCACATTTTTAGCTCACCTGAGCACTTTGTGCTTAAGTGAGCTTTTGTGATCGCCTTTCGTCCGGCGTCCGTCGTCGTGCGTCGTCCGTCGTCAACAATTTGCTTTAAATGACATCTCCTCTGAAACCACTGGACAGAATTTGATTAAACTTGGCAGTAATGGTCCTTGGGTGAAACTTTACAAAAGTTGCTCAAATAAACTTGATCAATGCAGAACTCTGCTTGCCATGGCAACGGAAAAAAAAAGAAGAAAACTTTAAAAATCATCTCCTTCAAAACTACTGGCCAGAATTTGAAATATTTTGGTAAAGATGTTCCTTGGGTGACCTTCTACCAAAGTTGCTAAAATTATTTGGATCTGCCAAAAAACATGGCCGCCAGAGGCGGGGCTAATTTGCCTTATATGTATAAAGTGAAATCTTTAAACGACATCTTCTCTGACACAGCTGAACAGATTTGAATCAAATTTGGCAGGGATGATCCTTGGGTGAAACTTTTTCAAAGTTGCTAAAATGATTTGGTATAAGTATGGTCCCCGGGGCGGGGCTTATTTGCCTTATATGATGTATATTGTGAAATCTTTAAACGACGTTTCCTGTAAAACTGCCGCACAGAATTTAATCAAATTGGGCAGGGGTGATCCTTGGGTGAAGTTTTACCAAAGATGCTAAAATCATTTTGATCTGTAAAAAAATCATGGCCACCAGGGGCGGGGCTAATTTGCCTTATATTGATATATTGAAATCTTTAAAGGACATCTCCTCTGAAATTTGATAGGATTTGATTCAATTTGGCAGGTATAATCCTTTGGTGGAGCATCACTAAAGTTGCTAAAAAAATTTATGATTCGTCAAGAAAATTGCAAGGCTATTTTATGTTAAATATGGTATTAAGTGAAATATTTAAATGTCATCTTGCTTTAACTGCTTGATATAATTTGATTGGAATTGGCAAGGATGATAACAGAGTGTGGCTTCTCAGATGTTGCTAAAATAATCATTTTCAATGTAAGATTCTTGTTTTTACATAGGGTTATTTATGAAAACCTTCAAAATTCTTCTCGTGAAAACCCGTAAGGCCTTTAGCTTAGATATTTGGTGTGTAACATCATCTTAAGGACCCTTACCAAGATTGTTAAAATAATAGCCTGGGTCAAAATTAGGCCTGCCCCAGGGGACACACTCATTTTACATACGAGTAATGTAGACAAACCTTCAAAATTCATCTTGTCAAAACCAATGAGGCCTGGAGTTTAGATATTTGGTGTGTAACATCATCTTATAGACACTTACCAAGATTGTGAAAATTATGGCCGTGGGGAGGAGTATCTTGAAAATTTAGGAACCGTCCATTAACCTAAAACCCTTAAAATCAGTTAAAGCAGTGATACTCGGGTGAGCAATTTAGGGCCATCATGGCCCTCTTGTTACATGTTTGTGAGTTTTGAACAGCTGATTAGGACAGTGTATATGTAAAACAGAGAAAATCTAAAAATAGCCAAAAATGAATGAATATTCATTATATTAAATTATAAATCAATGTAAAATACTTGCAATAAAGAGACTGAAATCAAGATATCAAAAAGTTCTTACTAAATACTGTTTAAAACATTGCAAAGGTAAAAATATGTCGCAACAAGTAAAAGTTGCTGCAACAGGTACACATTTGTTGCGACAGGTAAAAATTTTGTGTTAACCTGTCGCAATGTCCTGTGAAGAAGGAAAAGTTTTCGCATAGTCTGTGGTTTATGTAATTAAATACTAGTTCAAGTTGATGTCATCAGAAAATATTAATGTTAAACAATATATAATAGTTCACAACAAAATTTTCAAAAGTTGATAACTTGATAGTTGACTAAAATGAGTTTTACAATTACTTGATGTACATGATTGATTGTATGTTGGGTTTAACGTCCCACCAGCAGTATTTCATTCATTTGGAGACAATGTCTACTTGAGAAAGATAAAATGCTATCACACTGTAGTTTCACGCCTTAGACAAATGGCATTATACCACACTCACTCACATTATCTCGACACCGGGTTAAAAAGTCCTGGAACTACCCTCATATGCTGAGCGCCAAGCAAGGGAACTATACCAGAACAATTTTTACGACTTTGGTATGTCGCAGTCGGGGATCAAACCGACGACAATGATGTACATGTTTTTGCTTTTAGTAAGGACCGCATAGTATGAACATATCCAAAATTAGCATTTTATCATATATAACAAAAAACAGATAAAGCACGTTAAATTTTGCTATGTATCATTTTATAACAATAAATGTATCCTTAATTAATATCTTTCTTCAGAAATGGTCATCTATGTCAGACATGTGGAGCTTTGGAGTAGTACTGTGGGAAATATACTCGTATGGAGAAGTGCCATTTCGAGAAATGGTAATTGTATTATCACCTCACTTTCTGTTTCTCATGTAATACAGTTTAAAGCATTTTTTATAAACACATCCTCCATTTACTTTTTCGGGTTAGACAGGGCTTAAACATTTTGTTTTTCGTATGGATGAGCGCTCATGATCGTAATCCATTAGCAGAATGTATCACAATAATTTTGAACACTTATCGAAGTTATTCAAAGAGATCCAAAATATACTGGTTGTCTTAACACAAAACTATAACACTATTACTGTTGTCTATGAAATACATACGTTTTATTTGGAGGCATTAATTTGTAAATGTAGAAAAAAAAAACCTGTCCATTATTAATATTTTATCTAAAACAATTACTTATAACATATGTGCAATTTGCCACAGATCGATTGTAGATCTTACGATTTCCTATAACAGTAATATAATGATAAACTAGACTTATTACAAAAAATGCTTTGGAGAATGTTATATTCTTTCATGCAATAATATCTATAACATCAACATAATGTTCTTTTGCTTTTGATCACCAACCTAGAGCAATAATGATGCGATGAAGTATATTGAGAGAGGATACAGAATGGGAAACCCAGATGGATGTCCACCCGAGATTTACGACATAATGACGGACACATGGAAAGCTCAACCGGAACAAAGGCCAACCTTTAAGGAAGTCCTCAAAAGGCTACACGGTTGTCAATCCGTAAAAGTTGGAAAGGGTGGAAAACGCCATTTTTTGGCCAAACTATTCTCCTTCCGAGAATGAATGTCTATATGTCGTATAATGTATTGTTTTTCCTAGCATAAACAAACAATTACTATAGCAACACTCAGCAACACCATAAAATTGACTATCCTGATGACATGATACAAAAGGTTTCTCCAAACAAAGATAGTCTCGTACATTATTTAAGTATGTAGATCCAAGATCAAGTACATTTTTATTTACTCAAATGATGTTCATACCTTTACGAATTTGTTTATGCATAAAACTTTCCTGTTCACTGTATCCTCTACCGTTAAATGAACTCGGCATTTTTTCCAATGATTTGTTTCTTTTCTCTTCTGTCTGTATTTCTAATCCGAAATATTTGTAGACCTTTCTAGCAAACTTTATGCAAATGTCCCTTTTTTGGCAATCTGCCTGCTTACCCTTCGTGATGATTTTACAGATAAGTTAAAATCCCCCAGTAAAACATGCAAACAATTAATATTCATAAGCGCCTTATACCAGGGAATATATCACTGTCTGTCCCAAAAAAGGCTCCTGTCCATACATTCAGTCTAATTAAATCAGTTTCTTCCACTTTGATTTCCTTAAATTTAATCCTTTATTTTTGTCGAAGAAAGACTTACGCACTAACTATAGATTACGAATACGCGTTACTTGTTCAGTTTGTTGTTACGTACCTTGAATAAAATCATCATTAATCCTACCTTTGAATCCACCCTCCTGACATATTTTTTTCTTTTAGTTCATCACTTCAAGCGATAGGAGATCACTAAATTTTACATCATAATAATATAGGGTCCTACGTCATCTTTGATGACGTACAAAGATGACGTATAATTTCGTTCTCAGCTTGATCATAATGTTTATAATTTGAAAACATAATCAAATTTTAGAAATGTTGTTTTGGTGGTCACTATGACGTATATGTAGATTTAACAAAATCACTATCAGCGTGTAATCTTTCTGTGTCTAACCCGTTTATTTATTTTCTTTTAACTCTTTGCTAGAAATGTCTGAAATGAAATGGTGACGCTGCAATTTTTATTTGTGGGGGTAATAGAATAGAAGTAACAGCCTAGTCGGCGTCTAGAAACCGAATGACACACAATTGACGCAAATAAGTCCGGCAAGTGCAGAGCTGTAAAGTACGAAATATTTGCGTGGTAAGAATCGAAATAATAAGTAACTGCCTATATTTTATCGGCGAATAAAATATGGGCGGTCGTTTGAATGCGACGCATTCGTGATTTAATTATTACGCATCCAAACTCCTTCCCATATTTTATTCGCCCATAAAATATAGACAAATATTTATTATTTCTTAAGTAAAAACTTTTCGAAACATTTTGCGCAGATGTTCCTTAGGAAACTTCCTAGCAAGCTTGCTGTAGATATAACCTCTTTGTCAAATTCTTAAGCAACCGTTTTTAAACATTATATGCCTGAAGCTTTAGTCTCTCAGCCAAGATTGGTTATGGCTGAAATATTCTTATTAGGTCAGAAGATATGACCCTTTAATTAGCAAAAATGCCCGTTTTTACTTTGATTACACTCTAGCATCTCCATACTTTATGGCAATGTTTATAGCCATAATATCTAGACTGAGATCAGTTAAGGCTGATATCGACCAACTCCCAAAGTCAGGGTTTTAAAATTTAAGAAAAAAACACAAGATTTCACCTTTTACACCTTCTTAGGCAAATAATTAGAAATTTCACAACAATGTTTATGGTTAGAATTTCTCAGTCAAGTTTGATGATGATTGATATTGTCTAACTTGTTCAGTAGTCATAAACATTGAATTATAAAGATAAATGCCAGATTTTTCTTTGGTTACACACTAGCAACTGTAATTTTTGAGGAATCATAATTTCACTCATAAATACTGTTAATTATTGTAAACAATATGACAGTGTGCTTCGATATTGACTTCAACAGGACTGATGAATCTACAGTTGAGGTCCTTGAAATATCAGAAAATCACACAGATTAGGCGTTTTAATAGATCATAACTTCTAAACGGATGTAATAAGCATATTATCTTGGTATTGTGAAAGCGTGCATTTAGTGTAAATGCAGTGAAAAGAACCATATATATGTTTACCATACTAAGTCAGTTTTGTCCATTTTTCGTTTAATTTAACTTTTTTTTTTGTCCGAGGCATAACTGCTAAAATATTTGAGATACAATGATTAAACTTCATACATGGATAAATATCGATAACAGGAAGTGAATGTGTAAAAGATTTAATTCCATTTTTCATTCTTTTAGAGTTATTTCCCAAGATTACCTTGTACTAGAAACTTTTTGTCAGCAGCATAGCTTCTAAAGTATCGTAAACAAAATTGTGAAAATTAACTCATTGAAGAAGTTGGTAAAAGGAAGTGCTGTCAACATGAGCTATAATGCTAATTCTGTATTTGAGGAAATAATTCCCATTTGTTACTTTACTTAAGCATTTGCTTGACATTTCAATACTATGGAAATTTACATTCTTAACGGATGTATTTCAATTGATTTACAGACTATTCAATTGAAACATTGAAATAATAGACTGTCAATCGTTGACCTGGTTTACACAAAAAATGAAACAATTGTATTTGATACTGTTTATGAGATGAGTTTCCCTCATCATGGTTGATAAATAATCCCTAAACCATTACCATGCTTTATTCATTGATTTGACTTGTTTGTATTATAGTATTTTTTGGTTGCCTATCATGAGGTCTGTGTAAAGTCATGTAAGCACTCATTGATACCAGGGCTAGTACACTTGATATAGAACCAGGTCAGCATAAAGCCATCTTCAGGTTGATCATATTTCTGTTCTCTGTAGATAATGCTTCCAAACTGGCCAAAATATCATCGTCTCTTTATTGATATAATATGATACTGATGGGTGACTACAGGCAGTTTTAATATCTGCTGACATTTTACCGCATGAAAGATACGTAATTTGACCAATCCGAAATGAGGTATTTTCGGCTTGTGAACAATAAATCGTACCTGTTTCATCCTATAATATTGTGTCGATATCTTGAAGAAGATGACATATTTTTGTAGAATATATAATTAATAAATAATAATCCATAAGTAGCATATTTTTCTTTATTTATTCATCCGCCTTTTTCTGTAAAGTTTCTATAAATACAGAAAGGTAAACGAAATAAACATATAGGTTACAACAATAATATAGATTGAAAACATGCGCACTGCATTCTATTAATAAAAGACTTATATACATGCACAATATTCAAAGCACTTTCCACAACGTCAGATTACTTAGCGCTCATAGATGGACAAGTAGGTTCTAGAGACATTGTGAGCTATGACCTGGGTTTATTCTTCGATGGTATTTTAAAAAAAATTCTAGCACAATTGTTAGCAAAGATTGTCAAGCACAACGCCTTGTGTTTGGCCATATAATTACCATACAAATATTTCGTCAAAACATAATCTGGTAATTATTGAAAGCCTAAAATCACGGTTTGTCGTACAGATAGCCCCGTGCCAAGCTAGTGTCACCAGTTGACTGATAGGTGTGCTAGGCGGGCTAATTAGCGTCTGTGGTATTTGAGATAAACAAACAAATATGCTTGTACTATAGGACGAGGGTCCAAATTTTCACTTTGAGTAGCAGTAATTTGAAATAAATAAACTTTGAGACACACGAAGTTAATGTATAAAGACGAAGAAGGGAAAAATCTGGACCAATTCAATTTATTTGACATAGCCGAAATTTCGATATACGCGAATTGGAGATAACGAGTACCAACTGTATAACTAATTAAATAAACAAGACTGTGAAAACTATTTCTATTGGATTTTCTTTGCTTGTTGGGTGTAACGTCCCACCGACAGTATTTCAGTCATTTGGAGACTTTGTCTACTTGAGACAGATATAATGCTGCCACACTGCAGTTATCACGCCGACGCCATGCGGCATGATACAACACATAGTCACATTATCCTGATACCGAGCCAACCAGTCCTGGAACTACCTTTATATGCTGAGCGCCAAGCAAGGGAGCTATACCAGTACAAATCTTTACGACTTTGGTATGTCGCAGCCAGGGATCGAACCCATGACCCCCCGCTCCCATCTAAGCACATTTCAGCAAAATAATCATCTTGACATTAATTCAGAATATCATTTTCATTATACATTTTAATATATAAAGTACAATTATGTACATTTGAATTCAATTATCATCCGAATACATGAATTCATCTTATGTATTATGATTATTATCACAATTTCATTTAAATTTATAGTAACGTGTGGTAAGTATATCCAACACGATTACACATTGTTGAAGCACTGTAATTGTTTTGATTATTTGACAAATGTTAAACAGTATAAAACTACATATATATAATGCTTTTTTTTTTACTCAAAAACCAATGGACACCCCTGAATATGATGGGGATTTCTAACGGATGCGAATAATACAACAGCTGGAGATAACTCTCCTTAACCCAGCACCCAGCCGACCATGTCTCCACAAAATAAATTTTCAGTAGGCGGAATGGAGCATAGTTCGGATGTAGTCTTCCATCCGTTGCCTGTGCCTTCCCAACGTATCCCTATGGTAGGCCTAGCCTATGTGCAATACCTACTCATCTAGGCACAGGCGATCCATTTGCTGAAAATACAAATAAAACTTATCTTGATTTCTTTTTATAATATTTGTTTAATGTCAAAAATAAATACTATAGCCACTGTTGTTCATATATGGTATAGAATAATACACATTTAAATCTAATCTGAAACTCTGGAAAATCAATTTATTGCATACAAATTAAAAGATTTGGAAGACGGAATGTGATAATGTGAATCCATTTCAAATATTTATTGGCTCATTATGTATATTTAGTTTGGGATTGATATGATAATGCTTTTTAATGAGAAAGTGATACGTTGAGATTTATTAAAATTATATGTTCTTTATTTGTAAACAGTAAAACTACAGAAAGCAGCCATTTTTAATTTGATATTTAGCATTAAAATATTTGATAAAATATGTTGCAACGTCCATGAATACTAGTAAAAGTTAAAAAAATCAATTGCAAACCAACAAATGTTGATTTTTTAAATTTCATTAAAAGTATGAGATGTGAACTTCATGTATAATTTAGGAATGATTATACCTTTAGTATTAATATCTTAAATTTCAATTGAAAGTGGTATCAGAAAATTTAGTGTTTTTTATGCATTGATATATTGATTTTCACTGATGGTCATGAATACTCTCTACGAATTTAGCATGATAATGAATTTATGAATGTTTAAATGAGCAATGTACATGCTTTAAATTCCATATCGGCAATTTATTTTGTTACACTAATATATGTTTTTATTTACATATTGTGAATTAAAAAGTTTTAACCTATATTTGCTTTCTATTTAACCTATAAATAAGACTTCTTACATCCCCTCTGATTTACACAGTGTTGTGAGTGCACCCACATTGTCTTTCAAGCTCTGTTGGCATATCCACAAAAACAAATAAAAGAGCACTGTTTCTCTCTTCACAAGCTGGAGCACAGTTACACATAGGCACTCAGTATCCATCTCTTGGAAAGAGAAATGCCGCAATGCAGATTTATAGCATTCCCTGGCAACACTACCTCGCAGGTCAAATAGCTCGTTACAATAAAGCTATAAAATCCGTGTTTTCTAATGAACATCCACATTAAATAATCAAGCCTACTCTCTACGATTTATGATAAAGTCAAAATTGTCGCCATGATAAAGGTATCTAAAAAGTGAAAGGATAGATTTTCAAGGGATTAATATTCTGCGATTCTAGTGTATAACAAGAAACTGTCATTATATACTAAGCTATAGAAAACATTCCTTTATTTTAAGGTGTTTACCAAATTTGAATAAATGGTAACAGTTCTTTCTTAAGTTTCTCTAACTTTTTGATTTCATGATAATACTCCTGGAAATATTTTAATAGTCTATGTAATTTGTAAACTTGTGTAAAATGTTATGCTTCACATTTGCATGTTATGTAAGGAAGTCAACTACATGTATGAGATAAACATACCTCGACATTCGTTGCCCTTTCCACGAATAGGGTCTCCATTCTTGCTTTGTCAGATTTGGACAATCGATGAGCGGCTTGTTACACCGTATATAGCTTAAGCCGTATATAGCTTAAATAAGAGCTGTATACATCGATTGGCAACGTATATATAGCTCAAGGTTAGCTATATTCGTTGGTTGTAAATATATACATCTTACGTAAGCTGTATACGTTGGATATATGCATACACTTTTGAAATAGGTCCCTCATCTTAACGTATATAGCTCACATGGTGGGTGACCAGTATTACATATAATTGTGCTTATACTTGTAGGATCGACATTAGCACCATCATTATCCTCGACGTAGCAGTAGTTTGCTTGGATTAAACGTCCAACAACATTATTTCAGTCATTTGGGAAGATTTGTCTACATGATACTAATACAGTGGTGACGCACTGCGGTATCACGTCGTAGACAAGTGACATGATAGTAGTAGAAGTAGAACTAGTACAGTAAATGTAGCAGTGCCAGTCGTAGTACAGTAGTCGTAGTATAAGTAGTAAATGATAATAATAATCGGACTGGGAGGTCGTAGGTTCGGTCCCCTACCGCGACACACCAAACGCGTTAAAATGTGTACTAGCTCCCTGCTTGGTGCTCAGTATATATATATATATATATATATATATATACCACCAAATATTTTGGTTTAATATTTGCGCCACTAAACTAGGTTTTGTGCCAACACCCATATTATTTAGTATATATATGTAGTTTTATGTTAGCTACATAATACACTGCGGGTTTTGCGACTTATAGGGAAGAGTCCACTACCAAGGTAACTATATTTTAGAAAGACTCACAACTGTTTACTTTTTCAACAGGTATTTTTTTATGTTTGAATTTTTCAACTGGATGGTTTGTATGTCAAATAGTCTTTAAATTGTTATTTGCCAGTTGATAATCATGCAGAAAGATTTTGCACCCTGAAACCCCCATTTTATGACGGAATATCCTAAAATGATTTATGCAAACCAATGAAAGGGGTGCTTTTCCGAACTCTTCGTATGTTAACGAGGATTATAATAGTTTAATTAATAGGTCAAAATCCATTTTACACAGCTTACGCCGAAAAATATCACAAAGCGACAGGATATTCAAAAGACTAAGATAACGTGCGTTTATATGCAAGCAGGGAACCAACTCGCAACCGTTCGACCTTAAGCGGTAATTGAATACATGGTTACATGCACGGGGACCGTTGATAACAAAAAAAGATGATTATACGGTAAAAGATAGTTTTGATACATGAATAAATAATTATTTAATTGAAACTGAATAAAAAACAGTTCATACTTATCCGCTTTTAGTAAGATTCCACAAAAATGAATTATATATATATATATATATGGAAAAAAGAAGAGGAAAACGTAGTTCTAATAATAAGCCTAATACTGATCGTTATCCTTTGGAGAAATATGTAAAATAGCTATCTGGTTATTTTGTGGAATAAGTGTCAACTGATGATTTTTATCACTTGATGAACTGTTCCAAAATATTTTCAGGAGTTGATCGTGTATATGTCATGTAAATGAAAAGATATCAAACACTACTATTTGAATTTCAAAATAAAATATTCGATCAAATAAAACCAAATTAAACTAAGACTAAAGATTGCTCCATACTCCCGTAAATATGCGGTTTTTAAAATAATGCTAACAAGCCGTTTGAAATGAAAAAGCATTTACGACATCCTTCGAATACTACTAGTACTTCTGCTGCTTCTAATCAAAGACCTAATAAACAAAGAATGGCAACTAGTCTAAATCTCACAAAAGCACGCAGCATATTGTCCATTTCTCACAATGTCAAGTTTTCAAATATCTCCTATCCTATCGAACAAATATGAAAGTAAATTATAACCTACAATGAAATATTATATTACCATCCAAATAATATCTTATCAAACTAAATCAGGTAATAAAATTATATGTAAAATAAAAAAAAATGTACATGCATTACAATAACTTTTTAAATTTGTTTTTCTGTTACACTGGTTGAATTTATATCATAATTTTAAGGATTTTTACTATAAATCAAACTGAAAATAATTCCTTGAAATAGAGGAATGTTTATTTATATGTGGTTACATTTTCCATGATTTTTTCCATATTTTTTTTGAAAGTTAAATGATATGTTGTGCGCCTAAACAACAGTTTCCATTGGCTTGTACATGAATTTCCGGTCTCTTTTAATAGGTCTTTGTTCTAATACAGACACTACCAATTTGTTTAAATGGCAACCATTAAGACTGTATTTTATATACAATGTGTGTCACTGTCTCTAGTCAAACTGCCACCACACTGCTACCGCAACAACTATCACTTATGCTACTGCTACTATCACTACTTTTACTGCCACAACAGCAACAACAACTACTACTAATCAGAGTACATACCTGTTTTCCAAGCCTGTAATACATTTGCTCCATTTCCTGCTGTTGCACGGAAAACAAGTTCCATTTCAAAAGCCTGGTACCCCGCTACCAAGGCAAAAATCACGAGTGCTGCCAGCCCTTCCATTTTCGTCTGTATTGTCTGTTTCTGTTTGGGAATAACCGATCATCTCCCTCTCTTATATACAAAACAGATGCATAAAAATGAAATGAGTCTGCCATCTATTTCTAACCAATCAGTGAACCTGAAATTTCAAATTCCTGGTCGATTTAATTTGTAAAGAGTTCGAGATTTTGCGAGGCTTGTCTACTTAATTGTAATTTAACTGTTAAGAGTTTACGGCGAACTGCGCATGTCATTATTTCAAATTGTGATCCGCCCATTCACGTGATAATCATATATGGCAGTGTTTGCTACACCGATCCCCACACACGAGGCTTGCTCATTGGCACATGTTGACGTCATGTTGCTTAAATAATCATATTTATAGATACATATTAACATAAGAATGAGGAGTTTCGGAAATATTTTTGCAAAGGTATAATTACCAGCTCAATCCAAACTGACTCCTAAAGAGAGAATAAGATGCTGAAATTTAATACTAAAATACAAGGATATTTTGTTTGTTTATTAGGTTTCGCGTCCCATTGACAGTATTTAAGTCATTTTGGAGACTAAATCTACTGAGACAGATGTAGTGCTGCCACACTGCACAGTATCACGCCATAGACAGTTGGCATGATACCACACCCAGTCACATTATCCTGACACCGGGTCATTAGTCCTGGAGCTACGCTCGTTCTGGCTTCTTAACTGTTAAATTCTCTCTTAATAAACACTAACTATAACTTAGACCGGCATGAGGCCCATTTATTTTGAAATGAGACGTAAACCTTATCAACACGCTCCTGTATATTTTTACAGAACAGAACAGAACATATGTTTATTTTAAGACTTAAGCATATAAGCTCATCGTCACATAAACAAAATATATACAATGCATGCAAACATGATGATGGTAATCAGATAAATAAGATATGTTTTAAAATCAAATTACTTTTTTGTGTAAGTGAGAGTGACATACACAAGGGTTTAAGATATGTAAGGATATATATTAAATATAGAATATTATGTAGACGTATAATAAATAAGCAATGAATTCAAGTATAAATTGCAAACTTTACATATTTAATACATGGGAACAAAGACGTACTAATCATAACAATATTTTACGTATTCATAGAACTTCTATATTTGAATGCATGTTTACAATAAAAGGCTAACTTTTTTTAATAATAAGGTGTTGTTCGTGTTAAGTAGTTCAATGAATTTATACATGTTGGGTCTATTGGAAAAATACTTTGGAATATATCTTAATCTTAAATCAGCATAAAACGGACTAATTAAAACGAAATGGAACTCATCTTCAATATCTTTTTTGTTACAGTATAAACATTTCCTATCAGCCCTTGGAACATTTAAGTGTCTACCCTTTTCAATTGCTAGATTGTGTGATGAATGTCTAAGTTTTGCGATAATATTTCTTAGTTTAATATTTTCTAACAGTAACAAATAGGATGACCGTTCTATAGTTGTTTTTAATTCTTTAAATAAACACAACGATGTACAACTTCTTACACCAATTTCCCACTGACTGTAATAAATATCTTTTAATTTAGTCGTTAGTATTCGAACGAACATATTAAGGTTGACAGATTCTGGATACATTCATACATCGTTAAAACCCGCGTCTTGTAAAATATGACTAATTATTGATGACCAATTACTAATATTACCGTTTGACTCTATTTCTCGTCTATGGAGATGTACAGTGGTATTTAATAAAGCATTCTCACTTTTGGTACCAAATAATTTCAACCAATATTTAACTATTCTTACGTAACGCGATATATAAATAGGAAATCTCCCCAACTCTGCATAGAGGGAAAACGTATTCGTTGATTTTTTCACATTTAATACCCATTTGCAGAACTTCTTATGAACTATCTCGAGACAATCTGCTTTTAAATAGCCCCAAATTTCGCATCCATAGTTAAGGATTGATAAAACATAGGAATCAAATAAATTGAATACAATATTAACTGGTATTTCACGACCTCTAATAACACTAAACAACGAATTCATTGCTCTCAGGGCTTTATCCCTGAGTGTCCTAGTTGCTGGTGCGAAAGACCCCCCACTAGATAGTACTAGTCCTAAGTAATTAAATTGTGTAACAACTTCTATCTCTGTGCCATTATATGTCCATCTTTGATTTTGGTTTAAGCGGCCACCTGTTCTAAATGCCAAGACTTTTGTTTTTCCTGTATTTACATGTAATCTCCATTTTGAGCAGTAATCTTTTAATCCGTTCAGTAAAACCTGTAATCCATCTGCGGTCTCTTAGCACAATATCGCGTCATCAGCAAATAACAAAATGTATATGGATAATTCATCTAATGTTACGCCAGCATCTTGATTGTTACGTAAAATTTCTTCTTTTTCATTCAGGTACAATGAGAAAAATATCGGCGAGGTTATCTCCCCTTAAAACAATCCAACATCACTTTTAAAGAACTCCGACAGTGTATTTACATGTTTCACGGCAAATTTACTTCTTTATACATCGCCCTAATAACTGACAATAGCTTGCCATCGATACCGTAATGTATTAATTAAACCACAGAGAATTACGGCAATATGTCTACCTTACATAGGCAACACAGGTAAATAGTTTGTTTTTGTTCTAATTTCGTTCTAAAGCGAATTTAAAAAAAATGTAAACCTTTGTAATTACTTGGTTGTTTTTTGCCCATTTCTTAAGCCTTTCATTTACAATAACAGCGAAAAGCTTACAAAAGCAGTTTGTTATTGTTATGCCGCGATAGTTGTTAGGATCGGACGCGTCCCCTTTTTTGTATAACGGTAAAATAATACCGGTCGACCAACTCTTTGGAAATGTCTCATTGTTTAAAATGTAGTTAAATAAGGTTTCGAGTGATGTGGCGAGTATATCAAGACATTCTTTAAAGTATTCATAAATGATGCAATCTGTAGAACACGTCTTAATATTTCCTAGTCGTTTGGTAGCTGAAATTATTTCATCTATTGTTAATGGTATGTCTAATTAAAAGGTTAAAATTTTTTAAAAATTATATGTGTAGCTAGACTTTCAAAATGCTCGTAAAAGGTTTCGTTTGATACATTATCGCTTGACGGATTAACTTTAGCGCGCTTAAACTGTTTCCAGAAATCACGTGGTTTATTTTTCCTCATTTCGTTCATTTTCTTACCCAATTCTCTGTTATATTTTGTTTTTTGTTCTCTACAATAATATTTATAATCTTTCCTTGCATCAAATAACGCCTTTCTATTTTCGTCACTTTTAAAACTATTATACCGATTAACCGCCGTTTTAACCGTATTGTGTTTTTCTCTGCATTTTTTATCGTACCAGTCTTGTATATTTTTGTCCTTATTTTCAAAAAAATGTTTTTTATTTTTTGTTTTTACCTCAAAATACATGTTGCCTTTTGACTTAAGATAATCCGTAAAAGTTTGTACAAGTTCGTCCTGATTTTTATTTTCGTTTATAGCCTGCAATAAGTTACTCTGTAATTCATATATCGTCGACTGTAAATCATTTCTAAAATTATCTCTAAATCTGTTGTTCCATTTGTATGTGATATTAGTATCACTATCTACATTTTCAGGTATTTCATGTGTTTTTACACTGAAAGAAATAGGTACATGATCCGAAAATTCATTAAATTCGTGAATCGTAAAACTTGTCACTGAGTCAAAATTACTACGCCTTGTCATTAGTTAATCAACAACACTGCCCGCTATAGGTCATGCATGTGACTTTTCCTAACTCGCGATCATCAAATAACCGTCCGTTAACAATTTGCATACCCGTGGATTTACATAAATCAAGCAAACATTCACCAAATTTATTTGACTTATTGTCCTATTTTTACATTTGTTCAATGGGAAACAAAGACTAATTTTGATGCAAAGCATCAAAGACGCCGCACATGTTTTTGAAGCACGGCTTAAATAAAGCAAAGCCATTTCAGAATATTTTAATAAAACATGTGCATGCATCATTTTCAAACAGCAAGTCTAATATTTCCACTAGGCATTGATACATGTCATTTTCAAAAATATCCCCAGCTTTAGGCCTTTTGTTTCAGAGATTTCTAAAATGTGTCAAATTTCTTTTGAATAATGACAGAAGACTTGCGTATTTTGAATCTTTTTTTTAAATCATTTAATACAAGTAACTGATCCATGAAGTGTTGTGTTTTTTTTTCAAACATATAACATGGTTTTATTTTACAATAATAACGGTGGTTGCTCCATTTTTTCATTATGCGGCTCCACTGGCAAAAAAAATCAATAATAAATATATATATATATATATATATATATATATATATATATATATATATATATATATATATATATATATTCCATACTGACGCCGTGTTTCTACGCGGTGTCAATAAACATACGCTTGAAAGTTCCCCCCATTCACTGATTGGTCAATTTTAATCAGCGAATTATACCGAGAGTTGCAGAACCTCTTGTGAAATGGTGTGAAATGGTATATTTCACTTGATCATGCTTTTTAAGAATACTGGAATCAGTCTGTACATCTGACCGTCCATCCAATGACAATTTCTTCAACAATTTTGCACTCAATCTGCTGAACGTTCCATCATGGAAACTAGTACGATTGCAGTTGTACTTATAAAAAAAATTTGGTTTTTTTTAAATCATGTACCGTATTGCTGTATTGTACCCCAATCACTCACAGAATAATAACCTACATGTGCTTTGACCATTTAAACGTGGCTGACGTCCCTTTGAATGTTCCTCCTATCCCTATACTAAATTTTGTTTGTACTACTTCTTCGACAGATTAAAAGCCCTCCTACCCTGGGAATGTGTGCATTTTTATTTTTCATAATGATAAATTAAATATTATAGGAATTGTACCTCTTTGACTTTTCTTCCCGTGAACAAATATCGTGTCTCACCACTCCTTCATTGTTGCTTGGATTTACCCCTAAAAAATCACAGATGGTCAACCTACATGTGATGATGTACAATGGACCGAATTTGAATTGTCTTCCCATATAAAGGGAATTGTTCAAACATCTACGGGGGGGGGGGGGGCTCCGTGGCAGAGAGAGTAAAGTCGCTGACTTTACACTCACTCAGGGGGTATTTCAGGTACTTCTGTTCTAGTAACCGTTGGTAGGAAAGGAACTAAAGTGCGACTTGTAGCTCTACATTTTTTATCCTATTTGATGTAACAACATTTTTTTGTTCAATAAAAACTACAGTTGAACCCGTGTAAGCAGTCTAAGTAGGAAAACATGTTAGCTATTTCTGATTATGAGTATTTCTTTTTCATCAATCTCAAATCTAGTTAGCACATTTTTAAACAGCAGACGTCATTTTGGCAATGTGCCGTTTATTTTTGAAAGTTTTAGGATGTAGATATTTTTACAAGGATAATGTGACTGTGTCTGATAGCATTCGTGATATCGTATTGTGGCAGCTCTTTACCCGATTCAATAAATACTGCCTGGCTGACGTGGTGGAAGGCTGCCTTACATGAAAATTCCGAGAGACACTGTTGGAACTCAAATCCACTGTAAAGAGGGGTTGATTTTGACAGTTTGCAAAGCTTTGAAACTATTAATTCAAGGGGGGGGGGGGGGGGGGTTGAAGTAAAATATTTGCTCTCATTCAACATGTTTGATAAATGGTTCGATCCCCAATCGCAACACACCAAAGTGTTAAAAAGTACTGGTAGCTCTTTGATTAGAGCTCAGCATATAAACATGGTTGACCCGGTGTCAGAATCAGGCCATATGTCTACGGCTTGATACTGTAACGTGGCAACACTATATCCGTCTCAAATAGACATGTTACTAAATAACTGAAATGCTGTAGACATGTTTCTAAATAACTGAAATGCTGTCGGTGGATCGTTCACCCAAGCAAATAAATAAAAAAAACATATTTAAAAAATTGTATTTTAGGCTCATTTACGTACTTACTGGTACACCTCTCTTATGTTTTCGCTACTGAGCCAAACACCGACGCAGTTGATTGGCTCAGCATCAGTCACTGCCACATTGAGGTACCACGTGACCATGATATGTATCAAAAGTACCTGTGATTTAGCTGAAACTCGGGTACTTTTCAACACACTGTGGCAGAGACCTGTGCGAGATCTCCTTGCGTTGGAGAGAGGTGAAAAAGACCACCGCAAACTTGGCTGTTTTGACAGTCACAAAGACTTAAGTGACATCATCAACCATTTAATTATTTATCCTATTTAATCATGTTGATTCGATGGGGAAATTAAAGGCAAAGATATCAGAACACTCACTAAAACTAGGCTGACACAAAAGACATATTGTGTGTGTGTGTGTGTGTGTAACAGCACAGAACTCAGTAATATACATGATGCTTTAAAATACTGATAATGCGGATGCTGTGTGATAGAAACTGTTTTAATTCCATCTTAAACAATCAAATACATTTTGCTGTAAGCGTGTTGCTAGTTATGGCAATCTTTAACAATACGTAAATACGAGTACATTGTATGGATTTTTATCACCATTGTCATGTGAATACATTACATAGAACATTATCTAGTATAAAAGCATTGTTTTTATGGCAGAATGGACACGGTCAGGAAGTCTGCACGTCCATAGTTGTCCTTGTCCCAGTAGTCCGGTCCGGCAATTGTAGAGTAGAGAAACTGAGGGTACATGGCTTGCTTGTCCCAGGAGCAACCCGGACCTCCCTCCACCGTTGCTACGTAACCATAGTCATTATCGCAGCCATCATAATGTGAGTTGATAAAGAAATTTCTCTCAAGGGTACCTCGGATATCTCCATGAATTTGAAAATAATTGAAGGATGTCATCGGAGAGGCGTATGTCGAATAGAGCATTCTGCCCTCTGAAAACCAGTTCATGTTGTTGGTCCCCGTGGCATTGAAGCCGAAGCTGACCACCTCTTTTTCATCTTTGATGAGGGCGAACTTGGCATAGCGGACCGGGAAACTGGAGCCCCAGTTACTCAAGTAAGGGTGACGGTAGTGAGAGCTCTTTGATCTCGTCATATTGGTTGGTTTCACGAGTGTTGTGTCAGCACCTGCATCGAGAAAATATAATTATATATTGATTGTTTCTCTATAAAGGTCCAAAGTCAATGTTATCATGTGATTCTGACAAGGAGATAAAAGGCCTAGGTCTTGGTTTGTAATTAAGTACATGTGTTCTACATAATTCTAATAATAAGCCTAATACTGAACGTTAGTAGTATAGTATTTGGGCTTGTCTAACTCATCCCACCTAAATTTAAAAAAAACATTAAATACCCACTAGAGGGGAGGTACGGGGAAATAATAAAAAGTGAAAAAGTGAAAAAAAAATAACTTTTATATTTCGGTGGTGGATCATTTACTATAGTAATTTTATTGAATAAAATCAAGCATTTTCCATTTTTTTTTAACTCAGTTAAAGCCTGAGCCTTTCCTTCCTCAATAAGTTTTTTTCTCTCTATCTCACTCAATCCCGTTTGTTTTGAACGCATCTTATCTTTTAGTTTATTATATTTATATAATTCATTTAATATAAGTTTAAATTCATTTTCAGATATATTTCCATCTGTTAAAGATTTTGATACTAAATCTTTTATACTATTTAACTTGCTTTCCGCTATCATCTTAATTTCATCATGTTTTTAAAGTTTATTCATTAATCTTCTTCTAATAAGTTTTATAGAAACACCAAGACTTCCACATACAATAGCAACAATTTCTAATGGTAATATAATAGGGATTGCTATTCCTATTCCACCTATAATTATACTACTTGTTATCAAAATAGAATCAATTCCATCTATATAATTTATTCCTCTATATTATTATACTTTTTATATAATGATTGTCTAATATCTCTTTCGGTAATTAATGTTTTTTCAATCTCTGATATTTTATGTAGTCTATAATTTTGACCATCTTTACTAGACAAGTCTGGGTATAAATCCGGCGCTGTAGGTTGTTTCATTTTTATATATTTTTTTGGAAATCAAATAATAACGAGGCAACAGTATTAACTGCAGTTCCATTAGCCCCCAGACTAACAAAATTAATAACACTTCCAGCATTAACTAAAAAAGGGTGTTCAAAATTATCATGTTTGCTTGGTGTTGTATGCAAAGTAATCTCACACCCTCTCAAAAACACCCCATTCACCAATACACCAACTCGCACTTCACCACTTGACCTTTCACTCGACAGGCTAATACCAGTAATATGACCACGCCTCATCACAACATAACCAACGCCTTTTTGTCTGCCGCCATTTCCAAATGAAAACACCTCACCATTAATTAAAGAACCTTTTGTTTCAGCACTTATTGTAATGGTTGATTTTAGATTTTCAACTTTTTCCTGTGTTTTTATTGTCATCTGTTTAACTCTGTCTGCATTTGTATGAACGTCTTGTATTCTACTGTTTAAAATTTTAAGTGCACGTAAAGTAAAATTATCCTTATCTGTTGTATACTTTTTAACACCGAATATACTCATTTTTTTATAATAATTATATAATTTCTAACACACAATTAATTGGCAATCCATTGTTGTTTGTTTTTTGACTGTTCTCATCACAAACACTTATACTTAATTCTGAAATATCGCCATGTGCCAATTGTTTGTATTCTGGATTACTTAAATGCGTATGAACAATATCACCAAACGATTTATTCTCAACAGAAACAACACCAAGGATATTACTAGGAGCACCATCAAAGAAATTGTAAGCGCTATTTATCTGCTCAAGAGGAACATATAGTTGTTTATAAGGCGCAAAATCTACAGGTTTTTCACCAGTATATAAACCTTGTATCCAATCTCTCTTTTCAACACCTAACATTCGTGAAAGACCAGGAGATATTCTAATTTCATTTTCAGATTGTATAGACGCTATACCATTTTGCATATAAACTGTTACAGTAATTTTAAACTTTGTAAATTCATCTATTATATCTTGCACACTATAAAATCCATCTGTAAAATTATGATTTCTTTGTGACGGGCCAGAAGTTTTTATTTTAATATTTTCATTAGAAACATTATACCAACCTATAGTATAAGTAAAACTCTTCAATCCAATTCTCTTATTACCACATTTGTTATCTATATATTGTTGCAAGAGTATTGTCTTATTAATATTAGAAATTGTGTGATACATTTTTTATTTATAAAAATGATACCTAAAGAATTCAAGTACAATCCTAATGCATTATATAACCCTAATACTAAATATACCAAAAAAAATATTGAACTTGAAAAACAAACAATTTAGGTTAACAAAGACGACCATTTCCCAGTAACGTTTCCCGATTTATTTCAAAAATACCAAAATCCAACATTACACACCAATGAACCGTGGAATACATGGCTTCATTCATCATTTGACTGGTGGCAGTGTCAATTGAACTTTGCTGTCTGGTGGTGCCACTGCTGGATGTGGTGTAAGTTATCAAGATCATTTGCAAAACACTACAGGACTAACTAAAACAGTATATACATTTCATGTTTATTATTGTATTGCTCGTATCTTGAAAGAACTTAAAACACCTTTACCGACAGAGGCATCATTCTGTTATTACAAAAATCCATACGACAAAGCGGCCTACCGAAGGATATGTAATGAATTCAATGTTTCACGTAAGACAGATTGGCGTCAAAAATTGGAAAGTAGGTCTAAATGTCAGAGTCTCGGAGAATACACACAATACTTTAAAACAGATGGTAAATACAGACAAGAACATAGAAGTGAGGGTCCATTCCTTAGTCCAAACGATAGTATATCACATACAATAGATATAAGTGAAGCATGGACAATGTTTATATTAGACAAATCAGAAGGCTTCACAAAAGCAGGTATTGAACGAATTAACGAAAGTATTAGAATGTTTGTATGGGCATTATTAGGAGCACAATCTCAAACACGTGTAGAAATACTAAAAATAGGCACAGGATTTGATGCTCAAAAACAATTCTTAGCAAATGTTCAAGATGCAATTAACAGTCCAATCGATTTGCCTACTCAAATATCAAAATATCAAAATGTATTGAAATATGCAAGAAGTAAAGTTGATTACACATATGGACTTGGTCTCTATATGTCTCCTAGTGATATGATATTACAAATTGGCACTATCGCAGGATATAATAATAAAATTGTAATGCAACAGAAAATCAAACACTTGGTTTCAATAGTGATGTAAATGTTAAACCTGTTGCACCTACTACACAACCTGCAACTATACAAGGCACACCAACAATACCAGAACCTGTTAAACATCAAACTGTTAATAAACAACCCGCTGTAATATCCACGAAAGAAGCAATACAACATGAAGACATCAAATCAGCGTTAATAGTAGGAAGTATAGTAATAGGTATTGTTGCACTCACTTAATATACTCCTTAGCAGCTGCATACAACAGTCCAACAACAAGAACAACCAATGCCCATAAATGTTCTCCAAACCAGTTAACAACTTTGCCTGTTGTTGATAACAACCAAGACACAATAGAACCAATAATACCAGGCAAGGCTGCTGCTGCTTTTCCTGCAAGATTGGCTAATAGTTTACCAAGATTTGATAAATTTTTTTTACCCAATCTTTTACACCATCTTTTGGAGGAGGTTTAGGTGTTGTAGTTCCACCACCAGTAGTAGGAATAAAAGTCTCAACAATAACACCAATAATCATTCCAAAAGCAGTTAAAACACTAACAATTGTAATTCCTTGTTCTCTGAATAACGTTCTAATTCTTACAGCTAATGTAGTGTCTTCTTTTAATACTTTATTGATAGTGTCTTTTATTCTACTTACCTGACTACGTAGTTTATCTCTGTTTACATTAATTACTTCTAATCTTGCACTTCTCTCAGACTCAAAATCTCTTATTCGACTACATATCCTCTCTATTTGGAATTCATCGTTGTCTGATTTGGCTCGTTCTAATTTTTCATTTTCATATGCTAATTCTTTATTTGTTTCATTCAATTTTGCCAATTCATTTGCAATCTCTTCTTTTACAGTAGTCATCGCTTTGAGGATACCATCCATTTCTCTCTTTGTCATATCTGTTTGTGTTTCTTGTTCGATTTTAGTAAAAACTTCTCTCTTCTCTTACCATAGTTTCAGCAGTATTAGCTGCATTAGGTTAATCCTTAAGTTCTATATTTTCAACATCGGGTAGGTTATTATTTACATTTTGTAAACTTGCAACAGCCTGTGCTGATAATGGTTTAAGTGTAGCTTTATAATCAGGTAAGCTTAATAAGTCTCTAATTGCATTTGTTCCACCACTACCAATTCTACTCGCCTAAGAACCCAAGTTTATAAAACTTACCCCTTTTTTGGCAGAAATTTGAATATCTTTATCTCCAACCTTTAAAAATAGTGTTTTATTATCAGGACCAAGTTCAAAGTTTGAATAATCAATATATACAGGCTCTAACCCATACTTTTCTTTTATCAACTTGTAATATTGTTTAACTAAATATTGTTTCTGTTCTACTATTAATTGTGTTCTTGTATCAACATCACCACCTATATCCTCAATAGTAGCACTTAGGTTTTGTATAGTTCTATTAAATTCATCATTCTCATCTACAAGCGGTTTATCATCATCATAGTCATCTTTATCAAATAAAGGATTTTCAAAATCATATCCTTCCGCCATTTTTTATCTATTAAAATATCTTTAAAAATGTCGGCTTATGGAGATAAATTAAATCCTTACAGAAAAATAAGAGAACCACGTGGCGTGAAAGGCATTCGACAAAGTGTTGTCATAACAAATAATCCTTCAACTATTGACCAAAATCAACAATTGTTAGTGAGATTTCCTAATCTAAGTAGTAATGATGTTATTGTTCCTGGAACAGTCAGATTAGCATTTGAAATTGAAATCAAAAGCACTGACGATGCAAATTCAACAATATATCCAAACCTTGGAAGAGCCATCGTCAAGAAAACAACAATACGAATATCAGGAAATAAAGTGATGTCAATTGACGATAGTGATATCTATCATTGTTATATTGATTTATGGAAGACTCCTACAGAACGTGTAAATATGGCATACCAAGGCATTGGCAAAACAAACATGTTAAGACATAGGGTTGGAGCTGGTAACGCCGCGTCAGACAAAGAAGATGAAGCCATTGCAAAGGCATATGGAAACAGATTTTGCATCCCACTTGATTTTGAATTATTAGAAACGCATATGCCATTTCATCAAGCTGGTCTAGGAGATAGACTTGAATATGAACTTACATTCAATGATTATAACAAAGTAATTAAATCAAGTGACGCATCAGCTTCATACATCATTAAGAATATTTGTTTGGAATTTGATACTGTTTCTGATACTGAATTAGCAAGACAAATAAGACAGCAAGTCAGTGTTAAAATGGTTATTTTATATGACAGAATACTTAGACACAGGAAAATAACTAAAACAAATCTGATACGCTTTGGAATATTAATCTAAATGTTCCAGCTAGAAGTATGAAAGGTATTCTAATGTTGTTTGAAGACCCAGATAGAACATCAACTGAAACCTATTACAATCCTAAAATAACAAAAGTAGAAATGACCATCGAAGGTGTTCCGAATCAGTTGTACAGTCAAGGAATGAAAGCATATCAACATTGGGATGAGATAAATAAATTCTTTGCTTTGAATTCAAAACGAAATAAAGAAACAAATATGATTGTAAAAGATTTATATTTCACTGATACAACATTAGAAAAATATCTAACAAACAATTATGCATTATGGTTAGATTTACGTTCAACGGATGATAACTCACTACACGGTTCGGGAAGAAGAATTGAAAATGCATCAGAAGGTATCACAATACAAATAACGAAAGAAGCAGGAGCAGATAAGCCAATAAATGTTTATCTGTTTGTTATACAAGATGCACAAAATAATTTTGAAGATGGTAGATTTAAAGAAATTAGTTATTAAAAATGGAGTTACCAAAATATCCTCATTGTGCTATTATATGTGGTCAAACCGGATGTGGGAAGACTGAGTTTGACCTTGACCTTTTAGAAAAGGAATATTGTCAAGTTTTTAAATTTATAGTTATACTTTGCCCAACCATTCAATGGAACAAGGCATACAAAAATCGTGAGTGGATTGGTGATGTTAGAAAACCAAAAACAAAAAATATAATAATTGTTAATCCTATTGTTAATGAAGAACAAAAACTACAAGAACTACTAAGAATGTTCTTTAATAAATATGCTGGTTATCCGACATTATATATTATTGATGATTGCAGTGCAACTAAAGAACTAACAAAGAAAAGGGATATGCTTTCTGAACTTGCATTTTCTGGTAGACACGCAGAACAATCAGTGTGGGTTATTTCACAGAGATACAACTCTGTTTTAAAAGATTTAAGGGAACAAACAAAATGGCTATGCATGTTCTACACAAAAGATAGAGATAGTTTTGAAAATTGTTTAAGAGAGAATGATGTTATTCCTACATTGGAAGAACGAAAAAGAATAAAGGAGGAGCTAAAAAAAAAGAAACATCGTAAATTAATTTTTAAAAACTGACCAACCTACTAATTATTGGTTAGTTGATTAATTAGCAATGCTTAAGTAATGCTTAAGTAATGCTTAAGATAAATAACAAAAATAAGCAATAAAAAGCAATGCTGTTAGAAATACTAACAATCACAACAAACACTGCAGTCTTATCATTAGTTGGATATGTAATATTTAATTATTTGAAAATAAAAAATAAACTATATAAAATGAACGCTGAAGAATTATTAAGTGTAGAAGATAACGAAGTAAAAGAAGATAACGAAGTAAAACGTGAACGCTATCAGCCATTGTTGCTGGTGGAGGAAGTAAGCAATATCTTGGTAAAGACTTACAAATGTCAGACATTGATACAATGACACCAGAACAAATAAACAAATTATACCGCAGATATGAAGCAAGACTAGGAGGAGCGAGTATGACTAAGACATTAGGTAATTCTTTTATTAATTTATACGTTATGGGTGTGTCAAAATATTTTAATGTTGTTAATCCACCAAAACTAATTCAAGATTTAGAAGAAGATCCATTTATCAATCATGCTTTGACTAGCACATGTTGTGAATTGTATTATAGATATGGAATGTATCTTGCTCCTTTTACTGCTATGCTAACAACAACAAAACATATTGATTTTAATATACCCACTGATAAAAAAAGTGAAAATATTACCATAGAAAAAGATGAGTGAAAATGAAGAAACCCCCGAAGTTAAATAAAAATAAAAAATCCAAAACGAGTAGCTGCTGGTAAGAAAGGTGCAGAAGCAAAAAAAAAATGAAAGCTGAATTAAAAAGAAAAGAAATGGAAGCAATGAAGAAAGAAAATATCGAATTAAAACAAATAACAAAAGATGATGATGAAATTGAATTAACCGAATTAACCAAAAAGAAATCGGATATAAATTACATACCGTTATATATACCTTTATGTCTAATTGGGGTTGTTGGATTAGGATTACATATGTACAAGTCAGATAAACAAGTTGCACCTATAATACAACAGAAAGAAATCGACACATTTGAATTTAACTAAAAAATCCTTATAAAAATGACGACAACAACTGACGGAAAACAAATTGCAAACATGTTATATCATGCTGGAGTGGAAACATTGTTAACAGTTGGATATGCAGAAATAGGTAGAAAGATATTTAAGAGACCAGCACCAAAAGTGGATTTTAATATGGGCGATATTGGAATGTTATCAATTGATATATTACTTGCAATGGCAACAAAAGATATGTTGGTTAAGCAGGGTATTATACCCGCTGATATTATGAAGTAATTTTATATACATAAAAATGATTCGATAGAATCCATTGTAATATTGAAAGTTTTCACTTTAAAATGGCAAGTGCAATAGCAATGATGGTAGGAGGAGCATTAACAAACGCCTTAGCCTTTTCAGGTAGTAATTATTTGTTTTCGCATATGGGTAGAAATGCAGATGAAGAAAGAAAAAGGCATGATAAAGCGATGGAACAATTAGAAGCAGCACAAGCAGAATGGAGTAAAGAAAGAATAAAAAGATTAGATTTTATCAATGAACAATTACAAAAAGAACATCATGCAGTTCAGACTTTTGATGATGTTGACCAAGCAATGAAACAATATTACTATATCACAGGTAATCAATTAGAGACATTACCACCTAAACCTACTTTGAGTGATTTTTATACTCCATCAGAAGACCAGAAGAATAGAGAGATTGCATTTGTTGTTGGTGGTATGGCATTAACAGGGTTTGTTGTTTGGAAATTACTTTAACTTTTTTCTAAAAAAGAACCCAACTTTATTTTTTTAATAAAATATTATTCCTTGATTAAAGTTTTTAAGGATTCAAAACCAAAAGGAAGTGTATCTATTCCATTATCTAAGATATATCTCTTATCATCAAATTGAGACATACTTATTTTATTTACTTCATTAACAAACATTTCATGTTTATTTGAGTTTAACGTATACATTTTCGTATACATTTTATTCATTTTAGTTTTATTATTAAATAGACAATCTTTATAATCATCAAATTTAATATCTTCCTTTATTGTAGTTTTTCCAATTCCTTTTAATTTTTTTTCTTCTTCTACTACGTGACCTCCGGGAACTTTTTGATTACATAAATCGGTTAAAGTAAAAGAATATGCTTTACTTCTTAAAAAAACTATTTCATTCATAATTTTCCCGTTGAGCTCATCTTTAAATTTGCCAATTACTTTTTTATTTTTTTCTGAATATAAAGGGTGATCTTTAGGATAATCTGATGTATCAAATTTATCTATTATTTCTTTCATATCTTCATAAATATCTTTAGTTTTAATACTTAAGAATATACTATCCGTATCGGACGCAGCTAATTCATTCTTTTCCCACAATTTATTAACAACATTATAATAAAAGTTATACATTAATTGTTTTGAGTAATCTAATATAGCCTGTGCTAAATAAATAGGTTTATTAAATTTAACAGAAGTAACATTATTTTCAATTGCAACAAAGTTATCATTAAATATTATTGAGTTTTTAAAATTTGGTTTGTTTATATATTTCTTTACTTCTTCTCTATTAATAGATAATATAATCTCATTTCTTCCTCTGATATTTTCTAATGTCTTTCCATAGAAACTGTTGTTCATCAGTTTCCAAAGATCTTTTTCAAAAGCAGATTTTGATTTAGTTCTTTGTTCAGTATTAAAATTAATATACTTTGATAACCAATTTGATTCTTTAAAAGAAATAGTTCTATATACTTTTGTCACTTTCAAACCAAGTTTAATATATTCATTTAGAATACTATGATGAATAATATATTTCTTTTGTTTTATTGTTTAATATTTATATTTTCTTTAAATTTAAATTTTTTTAATTTTGGAAGGGAATTTTTTTAAATAGTATCTGGATATTCTAAATCACATTCGATTATACAGCCTCTTCCTTTTGGAATGTTTAAATAATAATCTGGATTACTTTCCCATTTAAAATCTTCAGTTGGTAATTTCTGTGACATTGCCCAACCATATAAATTATTTGCATCAAGGTATAATAAATATTTTTCTAAAAAGAAATCATTTAAGTTTCCTCCATTCTTTATTATTTCTAAACATTCTTTCATTTCATTTTCATCTATTATTCTATTTCCATTACTATGATAGTTAGGAGTATATTTATTAAATGCTTTTACATGTCTTGGACCTAGAACACCAGAGAAACCGCCACTAATACCTTTCTCAAACATTTGTAACATATCAACATCAGTTAATAATTCTAATTTTACTCCTGTATATTTTAAACCACATTGCCATGTTAAACCAGGAGAAGAATAACAATAACAGGGGTCTATTTCATGATGTTTTAAAAAGAATTTTCTAAATTTTCAAATGCATCAGCTAAGATCAAAACATCTGTTTTAAGATATAAATTATGATAGTCTAATAAATTTTTACAATTATAATGTTCCCAAACACTCTGAGCATGTTTATACTCTTTTTCTGTAATTATGTTTTGGGTTAATGTTTTAAATTCTTTAATATCTGGTAATTTATTATCATTTAATTTTTTTATGGAATCTACATATTCATATGGATAGAATCCTTTTTGTTTTAGTAGCGAAAT